>CAIGQW010052771.1:4729591-4749234 GCA_903798125.1 Danio choprae
CAGAAATGCCAACTGACCAGCCGAGGCTCGAACCAGCGACCTTCTTGCTGTGAGGTGATTGTGTTACCCACTGCGCCACCGTGCAGCCCTATATATATATATTTGTTGTATTGGTTATGGATTATATATGTTTCTATTTGATTTCTAATTTCCCATTAATGTCATGTTAAATGTTAATATATAAATATAAATATGCATAAAATCTAGGAGCATTTGTAACAGAATATAAGGAGACTTTTTTTTCATTAATGTTGTAAAGGTCAAATAAGGTTATGTCCTCCAACATAATAAAAAAAATCCATTTAAAGGTGTAATATTATATTATTTCCTAGTAAGGAAAGGAAAAAAGAAAAATTGTTTATTGTTTTATGTCATTTTCAGTTATACATTATGGATGTTTCCCTTTGAGATCCATTTCAGTAAAATTTCATAATCATATTATTTATTATTAATGAATGAAATATATAGAATAGCACGATGTGTTAGCTAAATAAGCATTTGTATCAAAAGTAATCATTCATTTTTCTATTACAGTTGTAAGAGACATCTATTAATTTTCCCAGTCTTCCTCACTTATGGATTATGGATGTTTACCTTTGAGTCCTAATTCAGAATTACATTGTATTAATGTCATATTACATGTTAATATAAAAGTAATGCATAAGCTATCTAGAACAACAAGGTATGTTGAAAATATAAGAGTTTGTATAAGAGTATAAAACTGCTTTTATTCTAGCCAAACTAAAATAAATTAGAAATAATTATTCAGAAGAAAACAATATATGCAATAGGTAATAATACTGTGACGATTTCCTCTGTTAGACTTCACTTGGGAAGTAATTAGGAGGGCTAATAATTATACATTCAACTGTACATGATAATATAATAAGAGAATGCAAAAAAAATCAAGTTGGTGTTAATTGGCCAAAGTCAGTAAGTCCCCTAAATAAGTTACAAAAATAATACAAGAAAAGACATTATCAAGTCATCATGGACACGATTTAAACACACAACATCATCCATTGTCCAATCTTGTCGAGGACTATTTACCTGTCTTTTCTCCAGTGACAGTCTGTCAAGTTCTCCTTTGAGGATTGCTCTTCAAGTGTCTCCAGTGTTTCTGTTTTAAAGGCTTCATCCCTGTGGAAAGTAAAGAACCTTCAGGTTCAACTACCCTCTGTCATTTAAGATCGTCTGCATCCCCAAAACAGAACAACAGTTATCAGCATTGACCAGCCTAATTGTAATATCCTTGCTTTCAATTCACCTGTTTTGAGTACATTATCAATAAACGTCCTGTTAACTTTTACAGTATCTTTTGGCTGTGTAATATAACATCCTGTCTTCATTGGATTATGGATGCTGCTCTTTGTGTTGTAATTTAACACAATCAGGAAATATTACTGAATTGATTGTTTATATAGATAATTCATTTATTTAAAAAAAATCCAGAACAATGAGATTTGTTTGCCAAATAAGTATTTGCATCCCTTTTCTTGTTAAAGTACATGATTTTTTTTTTTCTCCATAGTTATTGATTATGGATATTTTTCCTTTGAATACTTATATATATATATCTAGGGCCATAGCAATTGTTAGTCAAATAATGTTATATTTTATAATGATGAATTTTTTTATTAAAGTCGTGAAAAATGTATATCAATATTTCCTTTCCTCCTTAGGGATGTTTCTCTTAAAAGCTCTAATTAAGTTATATTTCATATCATACTAATGTTCTGTTACATGTTAATATAAAACTGCATAAGATATCTAAAACAGTGGATATGCTGGACAAATTGAGGATTTGAGTCCAATATAATTTTAATGATAATTTAAAAAAAAAAAAAAATTTTTAAATATGTATTTTTATGAATGGTCCCCTTTTTAAAATTGTGTTCTATTCTTCAGTTCTATTTAAAGGGATAGGTCACCCCGAACTGAAAATTATGTTAACCTTTACTCACTTGTTGCAAACCTGCTTGACTTTATTACTTCTGTTGAACACAAAAGAAGATATTTTGAAGAAAGCTGGATACCTGTAACCCTTGACTTTCATTGTATTTGTTTTTCCTACTATGGAAGTCAATCAGCTTAAGCAAGTCATTTCAGCTTTCTTTAAATATTACTTTAGTGTTGAACAGAAGAAAGAATTTCATAAAGGTCTGGAACCACTTGAGAGTTAGGAAATGGTGACAGAATTCGGTTGAACTAACCCTTTAAGTTGTAATTTAAAAATTATTGGGACATAAAATGTAATTATGTTAATGCATAAAATGTCTATGACCTTGATTTTGTTGGCTAATAAGGTAATGCCCCACAAAAAACTATTTCTCCAATTTGTATATATATAATAATATATTTAAGCTCAAGACTAACATTACAGAGATGTGACAGCAGTACCACCAATTTCCACAGATGGTAGCATCTATAACACCACATAATTTAACATATTTTCTTAATTAGAAATGCACATTTGATAGCTTAAGCTGACAGCAACAGTATCTTGAGTTGAAAGATGCATATGTAAATTCATTCAGAATGAACAGACTTTTCAATCTGAACAGATTGTTCGTTAACAAAAATAGTAACATCTGCAAAAACTGTCACAACCTAACTTTTTCATGCATTTGTACACAATTATAACCACAGATAAATTACTTCACTGCCATGATAAAAAGCAACAACAATATGGTTTATGTTTTATATGAAAAACAGTAACAGTAGAAGTATAAATTATGCTTATTATAATGTATAGTCTATAAAACATAAATAGCTAAACAGCAGAATAAACAAAAACATTTTATAACAATCATCAACCATTTAATCGATCTAAAAATAGAACTAATAACAACCTGTAACTATGATAAACGATAAACGATTTACCTATCTATCTATATATCTATCTATCTGTCTGTCTGTCTGTCTGTCTTTCCAAGTAATATGAAAAAATTCCACACAATGCATCCTCTTCCAAAAGCTTTCTCTCGGCACTACTGCCAAGCATTTTTTATTACAAACTGATTTGTTATAGGCCAAGTTTATGCATATTAGGCCATCTTCTCCTTTAATCAAGACTAATCGTTTTTTGACCAGTATGCATTTTTTTAATGTCATGTCTGTAGTATGATTTATGCATAAATCACACTACTACCCATTGCTGAAAGGAAGGGGCATCCTCTGAAAATTATTTGTCTACTTATCGATATGTTGCGAGATTTTGCTCTTATTACAATATCTGACTATATACCACTAATACAAACAGTCTAGGACATATAGCATGGAATATGAAAATCTACAACCAATATGTATTCATTAACTTTTTTCTAGAAATCTTGAAATGGTATAATTTGTTTCCTAATTTTAAATATATTTTTGAATCTACCTAGTCAACCTGAATATACAAGAAGGAATAAATGTTTCATGGAATCAAGTCAGTTGTAGTTCATGAACTGCTGGTCCTCTTTTGATATGATAACTCATCTTCTGAAAAGGGAAACACAGTATTTTGAAAAGAGTTCTTTTAGTGTAACCATTTGTGGAATTTTAAAGCTACCTTAGCATGTATAAGAAATGATCACACGTCACACTAAACAAGTACCTAAGGGAGCATGAAACTCACAGAAAATCTGGGGATTCAGTGGCCCAGTATAAACCTCATACTATCTTTCATTGCTTTAAAGGCTCTGAGATGCATGAAATACAGATTGTACTGGACTCAGATATGCACACTGTGGAAGGCCATAACAGTCAGGGCTATTGAACTAAAAACCCAGAGGAAGATAAAGACAGGGATAAAGCAGATCACAGGAAGAGCTCTGTCCAAACAAGTGCACCGAAATCCCATTATCCAGTCTAGATGGTAACCAGTAGCAACACATTTGCTTGCTTGAGAAAGAAAAAAGGTATTTGCATTGGACACTTCCAGCAGAATCCACAAAGGGCTAGAAACATTTGTTTATTTATTAAAAGGTTGTTTTTTTCTTCATCAACAAATAAGTGGTTTTAAAAAAATATTAAAGGCCAAGCTAAATATTATATGAGCTGTTTTATTTTGGATAACAAGTAAAAGCTCCACTCTTATTCTCCATTAGGAAATTACTTTTTAATGACTTAACTTCAAAAACCTTTAAAGACAGACCTTTTTTGAGTTCCAAGGTTCTTTGTTGATGGTATATACTATTGTTGAAGTCATTGAAGTCTTTGTTAAAGCACTGCTAACCATTAATCAAATCAATGAGCTACGTTATGACTCACAACATAAAAACTTAAATTTGAAGCAAAGAAGATAGCCTATATGAAAATCTGACAAAAAAGTACAAGACCGTGTACTAAAGGCTTTACTGAGGGAAAGAACTACAATCAAGGGAATTGGGAATGAGGCAGTTTAAAGAACCAACATAAAAAGATAAAACTTAATTTAAAGATCTTGGTTATAGAGAAAGTGGGAAAAAAAACATTAATCAGACCCTACAAGAAAACAGCTTAGAAATTGTGTTTCTTTTAATAAAACTTTTTTTATATAAGAAATTTACACAAACTAGACAAATTTGTCATTTTTTAAAATTGTTTTACAGTTTACAACTGCTTGTATCTCAACTGAAATATTAATCACACGTTTTTAATTACATTCAATTCATCTTTATTTCTATAGCGCTTTAAAAATGTAGATTGTGTCAAAGCAGCTTAACATAGAAGTTTTAGTAAATTGAAGCTGTGTCAATCCAGTATTCAGAGTTGAAGTTCAGTTTAGTTCAGTTCTGTGTGGTTTAATTTTCACTGCTGAATATTCAAACACTGAAGAGCAAATCCATTGATGCACAGCTCCACAAAAATAAAGAGATCGTTCATGGAAAACGTACAATTCTGTCATCATTTATTCACCCTTCACTTGTTTAAAACTGTTTTGATTTTCTTTCTTCTTTTAAACACAAAAGAAGATATTCTGAAAAATTCTGGCACCCATTGACTTCCTTAGTTTGTTTTCCTACTATGGAAGTCGATGGATGTCATGCAGCAACCAGCATTCTTCAAAATATCTTATTTTGTTTTTTCTTATTTAAATTCTATCTCCATTGCTTTAAAAGAAAGTATCTAACAGGTCTCAGAATAATAAATTGTATCTCAGTTTAAAAAAAAAAAAAAAGTAATAAGTACTGTATTTGTATGCCATGCGTTTTGTGACTTTTGATACAGTGACCAGACCTCAGTGCAAACTGTCCTTTAACACAATTATTGGTCATTGCTATTCAAGAAAAACTGTCTTTATACTGAGCTCCAGCCTGGGCCTTTAAAAGTTACCAATTTTATCCAAGTCCATCACTTTCACTCAATAAATCAATGTCAGATTGAGATTTGTTTGCCCCGGGAGAATGGGACACTTCCGACGTCCTGTGAATAGAATAAGAATAAATTTTCAGCATGTCAAAATGTGTCAGGAAAATTGCACACCAGCAGAATATACTGTGCGTGCAGTATTTTCAAACACGTTTTTGTGCATGCTGATTGCTGATCACGCATAAAAGATTGTGGGTGAATAGGGTTTATAATAACTAATAGGTATGACCTTACTTTTCCAGTTACTTTATTCCATTATGAATTGCAAATTTATTTATTGTTCGATGATTTTTCTAAAATGTTATTTTGAAGTATTCAAGTGCAGCATAAATATAATATAAACATGCACTAATTGCGTACTTTGCTTTATAATTCTTGTTAAATTTTTTCTTTTTAATTTGTAGAATATCTTTTATAACTGTTTTTTTTTATCAGCCATATCATTTTGTAGATATTGTAGTGTGTGTGTGTGTGTGTGTGTGTGTGTGTGTGTGTGTGTGTGTGTGTGTGTGTGTGTGTGTGTGCATATTCTAGTAGTATACTATCAGTACTCTTCCAGCCTTTTTACTTGTGTGTATCACTCCGCCCAAAGTGATTGTCAAGCAGAGGACTGGACTCGCTACAGTTTGACCAATAATACAGTTGTTGGACCATAAAGAATTTTTGAGAGTTTTTAGGTGAGAAAGTTTAGATTGCAAAAATGGAGATTATTTATAAGGATAGCGCCTATTTTAAAATGTGTTTCGATTATTTCGGAGATGGGACTTCCAGCACATCGACAGCAGTTTAGCCTCTCATTCCCCACACTCCAAAGGACTCATCTGATGGACATTTTTTCAGAAATCTGGTGAATGTATGTATAGTGGTATATTGTGATTATGTTATTTGTTTAGGCTATGTATAATTTGGTCACAGGCATTTTTATTAATCCCAGAACAAATAGATTTTACTTCAGTGTTAAGTTCTACAGCTTAAAATGTTATCTGAAACTGTTATTCTCTCACAGCTGCCATTACTGTTGTATTTAGAAGTCTCGAGGGGCATTACACATTTACAACACCACCTACCTCAGCACGCGGGGATGTTGGAAAGCCCTCACTCATACCATCACTTAAACTTTTCAAACTTCTTTTTGGCCTCAAACAAAGAATGAAAAAGGACTTCGCTTGAAGACCTTTCGCTTAGATCGCTTAGAGCCTAAAGCCCACGTGAACCAGAAGTTAATGAGGGTTTAATTTTTATATAAACTCAATATTGAGTAAGCGGCGGCCCTTTCTTTTGCACATCATTCCCTCGCAGCAAACTAACAGTAAGAGAGGTGTGGTTAAGAATATTGCTATGCAGTTGGAAGCCATTAGGTTGACATCAACAGAGATGGAACGCCATCTAAAATGTGGAAGCAAGTGGTTGCTAAACAGTTTTCCAAAACATTTTTTAATGGATGAACTTGCACGGATTAATAACTTGCCCAAAGAATAACAATGTAAACTAGGAAAATAGACATTGTAAATTTAGATTTCACATGGACTTTAATTTGTACTTTAAAGCATTTTTATTAAATATTACTGCAGTTTATATAAAATTTATTGTACAATAATATGTAGCAAACAACAATTTAATTCTGCGAAGTATACAAACAGCTTCTCCAGCAAGAAGCACCACCATGGCATGCCACATTGCTTTCTATTTTCCGTGGACAGACAATGAATAGCACTATGATTAGAACTTCATCAGACATGGCACGATGTGGTTGTGCTTATCGTCTAGTGTTTCTTTAAAATCTCTCAGCGAACAATAGTACAAGTGCAGATACATCTGTACCAGCTTTGCTACTTAACTTGACCCTCCAGTTTATTCATGTTGCTAAGTGTTGTTGTGTTGGATGTTTTTTTCCTGCCTCACCTTGAACGGTGTGGATAAAAACATGTCAAAGAAGGCAGAGTTCCAGGTCACACCCATCAATTGCGTAATCAACTTAGTCCAATGGTAGCTCAAAGGTATTTAGGACCAAATCAAACTCCCCCAAAACGTTTGCTTTGGTAAGCTGTTTTGAGCTGCCGAATTAAACTTAAAACAAACTTGTTCGAAATGACATCATTTGTTTCAGAACTTTTTTATAATTTAGTTTGAAGCAGGGCTTAATTTGAGACGGATCTTGTCGGATCCACTTCTGGAAAATGTCAGATATTCTTTTTGCTTTCTGGTATTTATTTTAATTGACCCGGCAATTAACTTGTGCGCGGTGAATACCTGCATGTGTGTGTGTGAGAGAGAGAGAGAATGTGGATGAGTGCAAGCGAAGGCTGTGTGGATTGTGTGTGCATGCGCACACATAACGGTAGTCACCATGCGCACGTCAAAGCAAAAGTCACAGAGTGAGTCATTTAATTATCTTTTTTCACTTGGAAGTAAACTGAATGTCAAGTGGTGTTAGTAAACTGAATAGTGATGTTTCATAAGATTTATGTTTGAAGCTACATGCTTGTTTTTATCCATGAATAACCCATAACCTTATATGGCACAAAATAATTAAAGAAGTTCAGAAATTTGATGCTCTTTTTTTGTGCTATTGCCGTTAATTGACATCATGTTCTGGGAAAACTTCTATTGAGTGGTGGACGTCAATCACGGTAACTTTTATTTCCTGGTTTTGTTTGAGAAAATTTTAATTTACAAATTAAGCACTGGTTTGAAGTATACAGAGGTCTTAGAAAGCATGGTGCAGCTTCACTTGTCCGAATCCACTTTTGCTATTTTAAGGACAGGAAAAATGGTCGGCTTGACCAGTGCATGGTCTAAAAGACTTGTCCTAACTTTCTTAATGAGTTATGGGTGTGTTTTTGGCATAACATCATCTCCCATTATGTTTAAAAGCTAGTTTGTGTGCTATGAAGCATTCGCTATTTATATTTTACTTTGTAAGAGGAAAACTAAACGTGTCACTAACGAGGGAACAGATCGATCCTCTATATAAAGAGCCTGTGGTGTCAGCCTCTTCCATTTGACCGTGCATTCAGGAAACTGGTTGTTTTGGATGCACTACATTCAAGACATCTATTCTATATTTAATTTAGTAATTTTGTTTATTAAGTGCTAAGATTTGTTTTAATACTATTTCTAAATTCAGTTCTAAAGTGTAGTCAAAAATTGTGAGCTAGTACGACGCCCATGCACAACAATAAACAAATGTAATTGTCATCAGTGCTGGATTCCACTAAAGTCCCCTAAGGTGAAGAAGGCATGGGAGAAGAAAGCAGTTTTAAATTTGGACAATAATATTTTTTACAGTTTATCTTTCATATTCAAAGATATTTGTGTGCCATTTTGGCCAATCAGAAGGCTGGAAAAAAGGCTCACAATCTGACATCAAACAAAGAAGAAAACAGCATGCACTCATTAGGCAAAGTCTCTGGTTTCACTGGCTACATGACAACACTATAGCCAAAGTTTCTGAAAATCTTCACCCTAAAGAGGTTTTCATAAATATTCCGTTTCAGTCAACTGATACTGATTTTGCATATGGATAATTGGCTATAGAAAATCTAAAAATGTGAAGTTTGATGGGAGATTTATAGCTCAGTGCAGAAAAAAAATAGGTTTGTGAAAACAACCTTTAAAAATACAGATTGTAATTGAAATCTTCAAACACAAATTGATAAAGTGGAACAAAAACACTTTTTTGTGGAACAACAAGTGCATTTTGGATGTTTTCTTTACATAAGAAATAAAAACATAAAAATTGACAGGTACATAAAAAACTGTGATTTTGCCTGCAGTGCCTGGTCTTAGGTTTGGTATGTTTTTCACTTAATCATTCATAAAATGTGAGGTTTATTTGTCCCAACAATGCATCACATGATATTGTCTTTGATAATGTCTTTGAATGTGTTTGGCCCAATGTTTCATTACTTTAACAAAGGTCAGACTCTTCTTAAATTTGATTGGCCAGTAAAATAACACTATATTGTTGATTACTAGCATCTCAGTTCATCATAGGATTGTTTGTGCCATGTCAGCTGTGAAGAGGAAGCTTAATTATATCCCCCAGGAACGCTCACAGCACCTTCAGTACAGTGAAGAACTGCAGGTCAGTTCTTGCGCTCCACTCTTCCTGTTATTCTTGAGGTAAAATATCATTAGCATTCAACTGAGCACAAAGCAGCAAAAGTGCAAGCCTATTTGGCCAATCTGCCATATTCCTTTGAGTGAGAGTCAAGATAGTAAGATAAATTCATCCCCCTTTCTTTTTTTCAAAGTTCTAAGAAAACTATTGCACAAGAGATTCACGGATGACTAACATCCTGCGCTAGCACAGTTTTTTCTCCTTTTTAGATCACAGCGGGATTCACTATACAAACATTAGATTTGGTATTTTATCCCAAAATGTCAGTGCAAACATATTTATGGCATCAAAATTCTGTGGCAGAAGCCTGACATGCTCCAATCACGTTTCTCTGAGTTTGATGTGACAGAGCAGTAGCTACAACTGCTAAAGCGAGAAGCATTTCAAAGGCATCTGAGTCACTTGGGTAGCACCGGGACTCGCTGCATTCATTCAGCTTGGGTCAATTGGAAAATCGTGTTAGATTTACATCTAGATTTCAATGACTCTGCTTGCCTGGTCTTTGCTGCTCTCTCGCTTTATTCGCCATGAGTCAGGGCCTAAAGTTAACACTCGACAGCCAAATGAGTAAAATAGTGTTGGGGAGTATATGAAATGCAGTAACTCAACACCAGTTGAGCTATGATTTAAATTAGCCGTATGTATGTTTTTAACTCTTAAAAACAAGCATAAAAATACCATAATATGTTTGCAGATATTTAGGAGAAATGCTAAGTGAACATAATTGTTTATCTGATAAACTATGATAACATTGGTTCCCCAGCGGGAGGGGAACTTCAATGCTATGTGGAAACTTCCACTATGGGGATTTCGTCAGAAGCCAATCATCTGAAAGAGTAATAAAACGGGCCAATGAAATGCCAATGAATTAGCGCCGTCAGCGGGCACAGCTGGCAGCAATCACAATCAATTGTGTATAAAGATGCCACCTGCGTCACTGCGATGGCATGTCTGTTGCGCAGCTAAGATCGCGGCTCGCTCTTGCAAAAGGGCAAACCACCCCTGTTGTCCCCCGCAAGTAGCGGTTGGCACTCGGGCAGATCTGAGGGTTACAGTGGGGGTCAATCCGCCGCCCTCGGGCTTGCGGACCCCCCATTCCTCAGCGCGCTCCATCCAAGCTTCGAGTGAGAGAAGCGCTTCATCCTCCGGGATGATCGCCCTCTCACTCGATGACACCGAGGACCAGATGTCCATCGCTGCATCGGAGAGTGGGCTATCATTTTTAGATGACAATCCGGACCCGCTTCCTCTATTAGGGGTGGTAAGCGAGGCTCCGGATATAGAATCGGAGATGATGCCATGCTAACCCGGGCTGCTTCGGCGGCGAGGCTGGAGATGGCTTGTCCCCCAGCTCCGTCGCCGGACCGATTAGGGGTGTGACGTGGAGGATAAGAAGGGGAAACCCTCTAAAGCCTCCCGTCCCTTCTTCCCGGAGGTGCACAGTAAGTTCACGCAGCGCTGAGGGCACCTTTTTCTGCCCGGTCTGCGTGCGCTCCGCCCTCACCTTCCTCGATAACGGAACAGCCAGGGGGTACGGGGCGAATCCCCAGGTCGAGCGTGCTAGCGGGTGCCCCTTCCTGGCGTGGTTCGCCGATGATGCCACTCGCGCGGGGTCTGCCAGCCTGGTTAGCGCTGCCCAGCCCGTCGCGATGGCTCGTTCGGACAATTAGACTCGGCTATGCGATTCAGTTCGCTAAACGGTCCCCCAAGTTCACGGGCGCGTATTACACCAAGGTCAGCCCTGTATCCGCCCCTGTATTGCGCAAGGAGATTGCTGTCCTCCTGGCGAAGGACGCAATCGAGCCGGTCCCTCCAGCCGAGATGAGGTATGGGCTTTTTAGTCTGTACTTCATCGTACCCTAAAAGAGCGGTGGGTTAGGACCAATCCTAAATTCTGCGCATTTTTTGATCCGCTGCCTTACAAGCAGCCGCTCAGAATGCTCATGCAGAAACGCATCCCCCAGTGCGTTCGTCCTCAGGATTGGTATGCAGCGATAGACCTGAAGGACACGTATGTTTATGCCTCCATTTTCCCACACCACCGGCAGTTTTTGCGGTTTGCGTGCGAGGGTCGAGCATGGTAGTACAAAGTCCTCCCTTACGGGCTCTCCCTGTGTACGCGAGTTTTCACCAAGCTCGCGGAGGATGCCCTAACGCCCCTTTGGCTCGCGGGCATCTGCATACTCAATTATCTCTATGACTGGCTTTTTTAGCTCACGCAGGATCAATTGGTTATGCACAGGGACTGGGTGCTTCGGCACCTCGACCTGTTAGGGTTTCGGGTCAACCGAGAAAAGAGCGGGCTCGCCCCCGGGCAGAGCATCTCTTTTCTCGGGTTGGAGCTGGACTCGATCACTATGACATGTGAGAGCGCGCTGAGCTGAGAGCGCGCCGAGCTGATGCTGACCTGTCTGAGAGAGTCGACAGGAAAACTGTGGTCCCACTGAGATTATTCAGAAGCTCCTGGACATATGGCATCCGCGGCCGCTGTCACGCCGCTCGGGATGCTCCATATGAGACCGCTTCAGCATTGGCTTCACGATCGGGTCCCCAGACACGCATGGCATGCGGGCACGCACCGGATGACTGTCTCCGCTGTGTCGCCGCGCCCTCAGCCTCTGGACGGACCCTGCGTTTTACAGGCCTGTGTGCCTCTAGAACAAGTGTCCTGGCATATCGTTGTTTCGACGGATGCTTCCAGTACGCGCTGGGGGGTCGTGTGTTGCGAAAATGCAGCTGCGGCTTCATGGAAGGAACTCGGTTGCATTGGCATATTAATCGCCTGAAGCTGTTGGCAGTGTATCTCGCGCTGCGCCGTTTTTTTCCGGTGCTAGAGGGGAAACACGTGCTGGTCAGGACGGACAGCACGGCGGCGATGGCGTATATCAACCGTTCGGGGGGTATCTGCTCTCACCGCATGTCTCAGCTTGCTCGCCGTCTGCTCCTCTGGAGTCATACGCGGCGGAAATCGTTGTGTGCCATTCTTTCCCCGGCGAACTCAACCGTGCAGCCGATGCACTCTCACGGCAGTTCCATGGAGAATGGAGGCTCCACCCCCGGCTGTCCAGCTGTTATGGGTGCGTTCTGGAATGCGCTGGCTACACAGCTGGCCCCGGGGCATGCGTATACGAATTTTTTCCAGTGAGCCTACTCGCACAGATACTGTGTAAAGTTGGGGAGGATGAGGAGCAGGTCCGTTATTGCGCCTCTCTGGCTCAACCGGACCTCTATTTCAGCTCTCTCCTCGTGATGGCCCCTCCCTGGCATATCCCTTTGAAGAAGCACCTTCTTCTTTGGGACAGGCACCATCTGGCACCCGCGCCCAGATCTCTGGAACCTCCGTGTGGTCCATAGATGGAGCGCGGAGGACTTAGGTGACCTACCAGTTCAGTGGTTAACACCGTCACTCAGGCTTGAGCACCCTCTACGAGGCATGCCTACGTCCCGAAGTGAAGTCTATTCGCTGTGTGGTGTACGTCCCTCCGAGAAGGACCCCGGACATGCCAGATCAGTGTGATGCTATCCTCCTTCAGCTGGCTGGAGCTAAGGCTATCACCTCCGCTCTGAGGGGTTGGCGTTACGATCATCCCCCGCTCTGAGGACGCGGGGATGACGGCGCGCTGGGAAAGCATGGCCTCATCACCAGTTCCCAGAGGCACGAGACACTGGATAATTAATTCAATTCTGTCCCCCTCTCATTCCCACTAGGAGATTCTCTAAGGAGAGCTCTGCTCGATCCACTCGGCTCAGTATCTTTAAGATTTCTGTCCAGGTAGACAGCTCTGCTGGTCGCGTTGGCATCAATAAAGAGGGTCGGGTATCTGGAGGCATTTTCGGTCAACGAAGTGTGCCAGCATTCGGGCCGGCCCACTCTCACGTTTTCCTGAGACCCCGGCCCACATAGGTGCCCGAGGTTCCTACAACGCTTCTTTTAGACTACGTAGTGAACCTGCAAGCGCTGCCCACGGAGGAGGCAGACCCAGCCCCTTTTCTTGCTGTGTTCCGGTTGCGCTCTGCGCGATGTGACCGCATTAGAGCTTACGACTCTAAGCAGCTCCTTTTTCTGTTATGATCGGCAGACGGGAAGTGCCGTATCCATTCTGAGGTTGGCCCACTGGATAGTGGATGCCATCTCCCTCGCTTCGGTGCCAGGGTGAGCCGCGTCCCCCGGGAGTGAGAGCGCACTCGACTAGAGTATCACCTCCTCTTGGGCGTAAGCACGCGGCACCTCTCTAACCGATTACATTCGTAAGAGTCTATATCGTTGAGTGGAACTGAATTTCTTCATGTGTGCTTTATAAAGCCAGTGAATGAGGAAATTCGGTACGGTGTTGAAACACGCTTGCGGCACCTTTCTCTCTAACACAGATATACGTGTGCTTTTTTCACTCTGTTCAGTTGAGGTCCCCATTTGGCAAACCCTACAGAGTTCTTCCGAGGCCCCCAGCATCTGACTTAGCGGAGAAGTCAGGTGCCTGGCCCATTACGTTGTTGGCATGCCCACTTGGTCAGCCCACGTTCTGGGTATAGGTGCCTGCTATGTACGATCCCCACTGGCGATCCCATATGCTTCATTCAGCCACGGCATAGCTCCTCCTCTTAGGCGAGCCCGTGTCTTCCCTCCCCGCTAACCATCCTTCATATGTGTACTCCCCCTTTTCAGGGTTAGTTCATATGTTTATATGCCACCAAGTCTCCCCATTGGGCAGCAGGTGGCCTCCGCAGCGTCCTCCCTATCGGGATTGCACGCTTTCCCAACGTACTGTCGTATTTTAAAATTCCTAGAACTTGACTAGGTGTATTTTTACGACTCCCCGAAAAATATAAATAAGCCTTTAAGTGCTTCACAGGTAAGTTAGGGCCAGGGGGCACGTTGGAGGGCTGTGTCTCTGGTGATGATGGTGCACTCACGCCAAAGCCTGGCAAACCTCTCACCAGTGACGTGGTAAGGTTCAACCGCTGTGGCGTTTTCCAAATATTTCCCCATAGTGGAAGTTTCCACATAGCATTGAAGTTCCCCTCCCACTGGGGAATGAAACGGTTACTACGTAACCCTCGTTCCCCGAGGGGGGGAACGGAAATGCTATGTTCCTTCGCCACAGCGGTTGTGCCTTAGCTGACAGCTGTAGTTCGGCTCTTCAGCTAGAAAAGGTATGTGCACAGGTGGCATCTTTATACACAATTGATTGTGATTGCTGCCAGCTGTGCCCACTGACGCCGCCAATTCATTGGCATTTCATTGGCCCGTTTTCTTACTCTTTCAGATGATTGGCTTCTGATGAAATCCCCATAGTGGAATTTTCCACATAGCATTTCCGTTCCCCCCCTCGGGGAACGAGGGTTACGTAGTAACCGTTTCGTTACTCTACTTTGACAATGTGCTTTCTGTTTCAGAATGTCTGTCTTTGTTTTGGTCATTATAACCTGCCCACTGCCAATTTTGCAAGCCTAAATCAGAAAAAGTTGGGACAGTATGGAAAACGCAAATAAAAAAAGAAAGTTGTGATTTCCAAATTTACTTTGACTTGTATTTTATTGCAGAAAATATAAACACAAAATATTTAATGTTTTATCTGGTCAACTTTATTTCATTTGTAAATATATATCCTTTCCTGTCATTCAAACCTGCAACACACTCCAAGCAAAAGTTGGGCAATTAAGGGCTAGTAATCAGGTAAATTGGTTAAATAATGATGTGATTTGAAACAGGTGATGTCAACAAATGATTGTAATTATGATTTTGTACAAAAGCAGCATCCAAGAAGGGACTAGTCCTTTAGAAGCATAGATGGGCAGAGGATCGTCAGTTTGCCAACAAATATGTGAGAACATTATTATGTAATGTTTAAAAACAATATTCCTCAAAGAATGATAGACATTTGACATTTGTATATTTCACCTTCAACAGTGCAAAACTTGATTGAAAGATTGAAGGAATCTGGAGGAATTTCAGTGCATAAAAGACAAGGATGCAAGCCTAAGTTGAACAACTGTGATCTTCAATCCCTTAGGTGGCACTGCATCAAGAATCGTCATTCATCTATAAGCGATATAACTACATGGACTCAGGACTTCTTTGGCAAACCTTTGTCAAGTACCACAATACGCAGTTACATTCACAAATGCCAGTTAAAACTTTACTGTCCCAAAAGGAAGCCCTATGTTAACAGTGTCCAGAAGCGCCGTTGACTTCTCTGGGCTCAGAGGCATCTGGGATGGACCATCACACAGTGGAAATGTGTACTGTGAAATCAGAATTTCAGGTATTTTTGGGAAGAATAATACAACAACAAAAGTGTAGCACTGTTGCCCACCTTAAGACTTGTTTGCAGGAGGAATGGAACACCATTACACCTGAAACACTTCATCAATAGGTGTCTTCAGTCCCTAACGTCTTTTAAGTGTTTTAAAATGTGTTGGAAGAACCAAAAATAAAACATGAGGAACACTAAATGATGTTTGTTGTATTGTCTGCAATGAAATACAAGTAAATTTACAAAGTAAATTTAGAAATCACTACTTTTTTTATTTGTGTTTCCAAACTTTCCCCAGTTTCCTGATTTGGGGTTGTAAATATATTAATTCAAATTCAAGTAGCATCAACCTTATTAAGTAACTAGCTCCTTTTTTTTTTTTTTTTTTTTCATTTTCTCTTTTTGAAATATTTCAACAGATTTTTTTCCTGCCCGAACTTGACTCCAGCTTTTAAATAAATATAATATTGGCTGGATTTGTGTTTAATCATTCTGAATGTAGATTGAATTTGAACAACCCTTAATTTTTTAATTATAAGTTTGTGTTTATATATTCATTCATTTGTCTAATTTGACAGAAGAAGAATAATAATAGGGATTTAAAGCAAGCAGTTGCCCGTGGAATGGCAACAAGAAAATAAGATCTAATGAGCATTTGGGATTTTAACTGTTTTGTGATGTTGTACTGTAATAACAAAAGTAACCCTTCTCTTATTTTTTAAATAATGTTTTCTGCAACATTAGTAATAACTGAATTGATTCAATGCTACATTGTATTGATGCTTAGGGATTTTTACATTCTTTTGCTAAGACCGACCACTTCAGATTGGCATTAAATAAAATCTAATTCTTTTTTCTAATAAAAAAAACAACAGAGATCCTGTATATTTGCCCCTGCAATAGTTAGCAAACTTATGTTCATATGAAATCAGAGGATCTCACAGATCCACATAAAACAAACAGTCTGAGAAAGCTTGTTATACCTACTGTAGATGTAAAACTGTATGAAAGCCTGAGTATGTGGCTCTGTAATTCAGAAAGATCACTAGCCACCAACCGCACTTCATCAACCAACATATAACAGGAAACCCTGGCAGGAGTCGTACACGCTTCAGTGCACGTTAAGGTGCTTTAATTAACAGCATCACCGCCAATTAATTCTTCATTCTCTAATTAGCACAAAGGAACCATGGTTCAGTCAAACAACCTGCACAGGATTCATCACATTTGATAAATTTGTCAAAGAGCCTGTAATATGTGACCTATGCGGTGGTGTCTTGAGGGAATCCTACACTGAGGGAATCCTTTCTTTTTTTTCTTTTTTTCATAGATCTAACGTGAAACACGAGCTCTAAGTTTAGCACTGCTTTCATGTACAGTAGCAGTGCTTTAATGAGAGCTTGTTGGAGATGATGAAAAATAGAACTCATTAGGCACAGAGACTTCTGCAGAAATCCAGCCATTCACTAAATTTTACACTTCCTCCACATACAGTGTATCCAGAAAGTATTCATAGTGCTTCACTTTTTATGTTACAGTCTTATTCCAAAATGGATTACATTCATTTATTTCCTCAACATTCTACACACAATACCCCATAATGACAATGTGAAAAAAGTTTTTCAAATGTGAAAAATCTATTAAAAATAATAAACCTGAAAAATCACATGTACATAAGTATTCACAGCCTTTGCTCAATACTTTGGCAGCAATTACAGCCTCAAGTCTTTTTGAATATGATGCCACAAGCTTGGCACACCTGTTTTGGGGAATTTTTGCCTATTCCTCTTAGCAGTATCTCTCAAGCTCTTTCAGGTTGGATGGGAACCGACGGTATACAGCCATTTTCAGATCTCTCCAGAGATGTTTAATAGGATTTAGCTCTGGGCTCTGGCTGGGCCACTCAAGGACATTCACCGAGTTGTTGTGAAGCCACTCCATTGATATTTTGGTGGTGTGCTTTGGGTCATTGTCCTGCTGAAAGATGAATCGTTGCCCCAGTCTGGGGTCAAGAGCTGAGTCTGAAGCAGGTTTGACTTTAAGATGTCTCTGTACATTGTTGCATTCATCTTTCCCTCTATCCTGATTAGTCTTCCAGTTCCTGCTGCTGAAAAACATCCCCACAGCATGATGCTGCCACCACCATGCTTCACTGTTAGGATGGTATTAGCCTGGTGATGAGCGATGCCTGGTTTTCTCCAAATGTAACGCCTGGCATTCACTCCATTCAGACAAGAGAATTTTGTTTCTTATGGTCTGAGAGTCCTTCAGATGCCTTTTGGCAAATTCCAGGAGGGCTGCTATGTGCCCTTTACTAAAGAGTGGGTTCCGTCTGGCCACTCTACCATACAGGCCTGATTGGTGGATTGCTGCACAGATGGTTGTCCTTCTGTAAAGTTCTCTTCTCAGTTCTCAGATCGCAGGAATTATCAAAATACGAATATTTATTACAAACTAAACACTCACAACTAGAACACAGGAATCACACGTTGGAACACACAGAAATGGCGTTCAATACCGGACAAGGGACTAAGGCAAACTAAGGAGTATAAATACACAAGTACTAATGGAACCGATAACACACAGGGGAGGAACACAGGTGAAACTAATGAACATAAAGGAACGGCGGGAAACAGAACAAAGGAGCACATGGAAATGACACAGAACAGACACCTGACAGTAAGCACTCACTATCAGAATATTTTAAATTGTTATAAATAAAATATGACTGACAAGCTGTTTAAAACTGTATAGGAATGTATATATAAAAAAGGATTAGGACTAGAAAATAGATGGGGACCAAGAACACATCCCTGAGGTACCCTTGTGACCAGAAGACCCTAAATGATTTTTTTTTTTTACTGAAATTACAAAAAATACAAAAAAATTGATGTTTCATGAAAATGTTTCTTTAACATAGTTAATTATTTTTATATTTATTAAAGCTGAATGTGTGGTTCAGGAGAAGGAGCCAGTATAAACATAAGTATAGTGGGAGTTTTTAGGTTAGTGTTTTTAAAACCAAATATCCCTAAATACACATACAAAAATAAATCAGAGATAGCTGTTTTAATAAAGTTGTGTTTGTTCTTGAAAAATAATAGAAGCTATATCAATTTTAGAACAAATATTTAAACACTAGACAAATACTAGAGCAGTGGTCAACTTTCTGACTTTAAGAAAACTCACTGTATCAATTCACAGTTTTTTAATATATATTTAACTTTGATTTTTGTTGAAAGAGTGAATAAAAATAAGAAATGTCTTACACTTTAGTACTGTTTTACATTAAGCATGTTTTTGTGATTTGAGTTTATTTAAAAGCTGGTTTGACTTATTTAAATACAGTAGATTTGAATTGTTATCTTGAGGTGCTCTTGAGAATTTTACACATTTATAATTATTATTTTTTTCATCCCACATTTTAATTATCCTAATAACCTTTTTATGCCATAAAGAATGTTGTTCAATGGAAAGGTAAATTGATGTTAAAGTTTCTACATGGAACCATCAATGCCAATACACCACCTTTTAACCTTAAGGGGCTTTCTTTGCTTTAGGGATGCTCTCTTTCAGAGAATTCCATCTTAAAGGATAGTTTATTCCAAACATGGATTACTTCATTTCTTTGGAACACAAAAGAAGATATTTTTAGAAAGAGAGAAATAATTTAGAGAAAATGTCAAAGCATTTCTCAGAATACATTTGGATATTACAGGTTTGGAAAAACATGAGACTGAATTACTGTGAGCTGCCACACACCCGCAATAATAGCAAAACTTTTTGTGTTTCTGTTTAACAAAGAGGAAATGTCCATATACTGAAGCACAACAACCTATTTAATGCACAGTTTTGAAATCTCTATTACTCACACACACACACACACACACACACACACACACACACACACACACACACACACACACACACAC
>CAIGQW010052771.1:4749244-4773975 GCA_903798125.1 Danio choprae
CACACACACACACACACACACACACACACACACACACACACACACACTTCCTATTGTATCCAAATCTATTCAAACTCTCTGAGCTCTTTTCTATATCAATGACTCTAATCAGCATTCCAGAGTTCTTTCTTTTATTATAAAGACATGTTTTTCTCATTCAGACAGTATACACTTGTAGAATCATGTTTTTAATAGCAGATTTCAAAAGGAGACTTAATACATCTGTCAATACATTACAACATTGTTTACAGTTTAGAATTATTAGTATTATTATTATCAATGCTATTTTACATGGAAAATTGCATACATTTATAGTAACAGCTCATTTTCAAGTGTATGCTATGAAATGATAGTAATGATCTTCTTTTTGATAAATGAACAAGATTTTCAATATCAGTGTATTTAGAGGTCTGTTTACACCACACCGACCAACACCAGCAGACAGCAGCAGAGACATTGTTGGGTTTGGTTGGATCTGTGTGTTACGCTTGTCTGTGTGTGTTGGGGTCCGACAGAGCTTGTTTTCGCAGACTGAACATGCTGAATTTGTGCTTGTCTGCTTGTGGAATGCAGTTGTGAATAAGAAGTGTGCTTAACTGTATTAAATGTGCACATGTATGGGAACTTCAAATCTTGCAAATAGTAGGGAAAAACAGATCACCTAAAGATCACTTTGTTTTAACAATTTCACTTGACATAGTTGTAATTATATTACAGTATGGTATGTGCATATTTGTCTGATTTGCACATTTTGCTATGATCTGTTTACACCCCTTGTGAATGTTATATTTATGAATCGACATCTTTCTAAAAAATCATTAAGATCTATACAAAATAAAATTAGCCACTAATTTGCCAAATAAATGTTTTCGTGAGTATCATGTGTATTTATTATGGTTAGCAGTTTATAGGCCTCGGAGATAAATGAGCCCAGGGCTCCCGCCTGGTCATTTAGCATGAAAGGGAGGGGTTCGAGATCAGGTAGGTCCTCTAGAAATTAGTTTAGAAAACTTCACAAATGTTGATATTAGCAAGTAGCTTGTTTCTCAAACCTGAGATTTGAGTAGTTTTGCTAATTTCCCCTTTATATGGGAACTCCAACATGTGTCTGGAACAGACTATGGGAGTACGTCAGACGACCAATCACTCTGAAGAGTAAGAAAACGGGCCAATGAACGCCAAGTGAATTGGCGGAGCTCAGCTCCACAGCTGACAGTGATTAGCTATGAGTGCTGTATAAGCTGCCTGCTGAGAAGCGAATTGTTTATTTCAGAGCCTCACTGAGACTGAAGAGAATTTCTGCTAAGCTGACTTCCAAAAAGAAAGCAGTGTTACACACCAGTGTGGGAGAAGACGCAACAGCTGTGGTCGATCTGGGCTTTGCGTCCCCTGGGCGTTTCACTTGTGTATATAAAAGAGCAGTTTTCCCTAAAAGAGCAGCAACACGATCGAGCAACGCGTCTTTTTCAAGATGTCGTTCCAACCGTGCATTTCTGAATGCGGTGGTTTCCTCGCCCCAGATGACAGGCACGAGTATTGTATCACAAGTCTGGGGGTCCGGCATGTTGAAGCGGTGCTCGTGGACAGTTCTTGCCCTCACTGCGAGTGCTTGACTGTTGCACAGTTGAGGTCGTATCCTAGCATTAAGGGTGCGTCACCCCTGCTGCCCCCTGCCATGCGGTTAGCACTTGGGCAGACCTGAGGGTTACAGTGGGGGCTTCTCCGTCGCCTTCGGGCCCGCAGACCCCCCCACTCCTCTTCGATGTGCTCTGTCCAAGCTTCGAGTGAGAGCTCTGGTCCATCCTTCGGGCTGGCCACGCTCTCATTAGATGACACTGGGGATGTGATGTCCATCGCTGCATCAGAGGGTGGACTAACATGCTCTGATGACGGTCCGGACCCGCTGCCACCCTCGGTATTTGGAGTCGGACATGTTAGCCGTGTTATCCCGGGCTGCTTCGGCCGTTGGACTGGAGATGGCTTGTCCCCCAGCTCTGCGGCCGGACAGCTTAGATGGGTGTTACGTGGGGGCTAACAAGACGGTGAAGCCTTCCAAGCCCCCTGTCCCTTTCTTCCTGGAGGTACACAGTGAGCTCACGCAGGCATGGAGGGCACCTTTCTCTGCCCGGACTTTGTGCACTCCCGCTCTCATCACCCCTGATGGCAGGGCAGCCAGGGGATATGAGGCGATTCCCCAGGTGGAGCGTGCTATTGCAGTCAATCTTTGCCCGTGGGGCGCTCCTGGAGAGGTCCACCCAAACTCCCTTCCAAAGCGTGTAGGTTATCTGAGTCTCGGCCAGAGTCTACACCGCTGCCGGTCAGGCTGCATTCGCCTTGCATGCGATGGCCACTTATCAACGCTACCAAGCGGACGATTTTGCTCTCATGACCACCAAATCGGCTGCTTGTGCCCTGGGGAAGACGATGGCCACATTAGTGGTCCAGGAGTGCCACCTCTGGCTAAACCTGGCAGATATGAGAGATGTTGACAAAGCTTGCTTTCTTAACGCTCCCATATCCCAGGCTGGCCTGTTCGGCGACACCGTCGGGGACTTTACCCAGGAGTTTTCGGCGGTGAAGGAGCAGTCCAAAGCGATGAGGGAGGTCATCTATCAGCGGGCTCCGGAAACTGCTCTCCCCGCTGCCCCATCCACCTTCACTGCTCCTCGTCGAGGGCGTCTGCCCGCGGTTTGAACTTCCGCTCCGCTTCCGATGCCAGCTCCATCTGCCAAGCGGCAACTCCGAGCCAACCGCAGGTCCACGACGCCCCCGATCCAGGGCACCGTTAAGTCTGGTAAGAGGACCGCAAAACGTCCCTGAGACGGGCCATGCGGAGAAGAGGGGACCTGCTCTTTCCTCGGTGGAGGGCCGAGGACAAGCAACACCTTTAACACCACCACTGCTGCCCTCTGGGCTGGCGGTGACCAAATTTTCAATAAAGAGCAATTTTCTCTCTCTCCGGGTGTGCAAACCCGAGCCTTGCCAGTCTGGGACGCCCCGCCTTCCAGCTCACATTGCCGGGCTCTTTCGCCTCAGGCTTCCAGAGTGCAAGGAAACGGGCTCCTTTCTCTCACTCCAGCCTCATCGCGGGATCCAGGGAGGAAGGTAAGAGACATTCTCTTATTTTCGGCTCTTCCTCGGGCCGCTCTGCTTCCCGGGGTGAGCACTCCCCTCCCGAGCTGCCCCTCCATTGGCACGTCGGCGATCGCTCCGATGGTGCCATTAGTGCAGGCTCTGCCAGCCTGGTTAGCGCTGCCCAGCTCCTTCGCAGTGGCTCATATGGACGATCGGACTCGGCTAGGCGATACAGTTTACCATTCGCCCTCCCAAGTTCACTGGTGTCCATTTCACGAGGGTCAGCCCCGTGAGCGCCCCTGTCTTGCGAGAAGAGATTACTGTCCTCCTGGCGAAGGATGCAATCAAGCAGGTCCCCTCCAGCCGAGATGAATTGCGGGTTTTACAGCCCGTATTTCATCGTGCCCAAAAAGAGCAGAGGGTTAATACCAATCCAAGATCTGCACCGACTGAACTGTCATTTAAACAAAATGCCGTTCAGGATGCTCACGCAGAAACGCATACTGCAGTGCGTCCGTCCTCGGGATTGGTTTGCAGCAATCGACCTGAAGGACATGTATTCTCATGTCTCCATTCTTCCACGCCACCGTCTATTTTTCTGGTTTGCATTCGAGGGTTGAGCATGGAAGTACAAAGTCCTCCCCTTCAGGCTCTCCCTGTTTCCATGCGTGGAGGATGGCCTGTGCCTCTTCGGTGCATGCGCATCGGCATTTTTGATTATTCATTGACTGATATATATTTCAGGTCTTGAACTAGTTGATTATGCACAGGGAGCTGGTGCTCTGGCATTTTGGCCTGTTGGGGTTTCAGGAATGAGCAGGCTCTCCCCCGGGAGAGTTTCTCTTTTTCTCGAGTTGGAGCTGGACTCTGTCTTCATCACCAATGCTGCTCTGTCCGATTAATTCGGCAGTTACAGTGGTCTCACTGAAGTTTTTCAGAAGCTCCTGGGGCATATGTTATTTTATAGCCGCTACATCACTGCTCAAATGGTTCATATGAGACCACTTCAGTTCTGGCATTGCGATTGGGTCCCCAGATGGGCATGGTATGCGGAGACTCACCGGGTGTCCATCACCACGATGCGTCGCCGCAAATTCAGTCCCTGGATGGACCTTGCCTTCTACGGGCTGAGGTGCCCTTAGAACAATTCTGACAGATGCATCCAGTACGGGCTGGTGGGCTGTGTGTATCGAGCATGCAGCTGCAGGTTCGTATAATGGACTTCGGTTGCATTGGCATTTTAATTGCCTGGAGCTGACAGCAGTGTTTCTCACTCTCCGCCGGTCCATAGCGGTACGGTAGGGGACACACGTGTTGGTTAGGACGGCCAGCACGGCTGCGATAGCACACATCAACCATTTGGGTGATGCGAGCTACTGCCGCATATCTCAGCTTGTTCGCCATCTGCTCCACCGGAGTCATGCGGCTTAATAGCTGTGCGCCATTCATATCCCGTATGAGCTCTTCGTGCCAGCTTACATGCCCTCATGGCAGTTACATTTCTGGGAGAATGGAGACTCCCACTTGGTGCGGTCCAGTTGGCCCCGGGTTCACGCAATATGCATTTTTCCCCAGTGAGCCTGCGCGCACAGACACTGTGCAAGGCCCAACCGGACCCGAGTTTCTGAACTCACACTCCTCGTGATGGCTCTCCCTGATGAATTCCCCAGAAGAAGCACTCCTTTTTCTGGGATAGGAACCCTCTGGCACCCGCGCAGCATTCTGGAACCCCCAGGAGGGTTTCTAGACAGCGCGGTGGACTTAGGTGACCTATCAGTAGATGGTTAACACCGTCACTCAGGCTAGAGCACCTCTGTATAGGCAAGCCTATGTCCTGTAGTGGAGTCCATTCGTTGTGTGGAGCTCTTCTCTCTGAGAAGAACATGCCAGATTAGTGTTGTGTTTTCCTCCTTCAGGATAGCTGGAGTGCAGGCTGTCACCCTCCACACTGAAGGTTTGGCGTGCTGTCATCCCCGCCCTCGGCATAACCTTATCAGCCGGCGTGTGGCGCGAGATGGTTAATTCCATCCCCGTCCCCCTACTCTTGCCCTCTCGGGATCTCTCTAGCCCCAGCGTTTATGGTTAGGTCTGTTGAGCCACTCAACTCAGTATCTATACGTTATCTATATACATGAAAGCAGCTCTGCTGGTCGCGTTGGTATCATTCAGGAGGGTTAGGATTCCGGTGGCATTTTCAGTCAGCGAATCATGCCAGGAATTTGGACCGGCCTACTCTCACGTTTACCTGAGACCCTGGTTCAGCTTGTGCCAAGGTTCCTACCACCCCCTTTTAATATTAAAGTGGTAGTGAGCCTGCAAGCGCTGTCTGCAGAGGAGACAGACCCAGCCCCTTCATTGCTATGTCCACACACTGCGCTTAATGTGACATGTAGATCATATGTCTTTGAGCAGCTCTTTTTTGTTATGATCGGCAGAAGGGAAGTACCGTATCAAAGCAGAGGTTGGTCCATTCTAATAGATTTATGCCATCATATTCGCTTCATGTGCCAGGGTGAGCTGTGTCCCCCGGGAAAGAGGCGGTGCCTCTTTTTCAGCGTGAGTATGCAGCACCTCTTTCCAGATTATGCAGAGCTGCGGGCTGGGCGACACCTAAAACATTCGTAAGATTTTATAATCCATGAGTGGACTCGGTTTCCTCCCGATTACTGGGTTACTCCAGTCAATCGAGATGAAATTAAGCTCAGTATCAAAAAAACACTTGCTGCGCCATGCTCCCTAACACGGAGATATGTGCGCCTTTTTTATTTTGCTAGTATGTTTCCCATCTGGCGAACCCTAGAGAATTCCTCCAAGGCCCCCAGCACCCGACTCAGCGAAGGAGTTGAGTGTCTGGCTTAGTGTGATGTCTGATGTCCCAAACTGGTCTACCCACATGCTGAGGTTTGGTGCCAGCTATGCGCGGTCCCCATGGCGACCCCATATGCATATATTAGCCACGCAGTGTTCCTCCTGTCCAGGTGGACCCGTGTCTTCCCTACCCGCTAACCAGCTTATGATATGTAGCACTCCCCCTTTATAGGGCTAGTCCATATGCTCTTATTGCCATCAAGTCTCCTCTCTTGGGTAGCAGGTGGCCTCCGCAGCGTCCTCCCCCTTCGGGGACTGGCACGTTTACCAACGTACTGTCGTAATCTAAAATCCCTAGTCTATATCAGCTAGGTAAAAGCACATTACGAACCCAGATCTAAAATTCTAATTTTTCCCATGTAATGGTAAATAGAGGGCTTAGGGGACGTTGGAAGGTTGCGCTCTTGGTGATGCTTGTACGCTCGCGCTATGCTTGGCAAACTTCACATCAGGAGCGTGACAAGCTTAGCTGCTGTGGCATTTTCCATACAGTATCCCATAGTCTGTTCCAGACACACGTTGGAGTTCCCATATGAAGGGGAACATCCTGGTAACGTCCGTAACCCACGTTCCCCGAATAGGGAACGGAGACGTGTGTCTCCACTGCCACAGCACCTGAGTCTCCAGCTGTTAGCTGAATGTTCGGCTCTTCAGCAGGCAATTCTAAGGCTCGCTTCTCAGCAGGCAGCTTATATAGCACTAATAGATAATCACTGTCAGCTGTGGAGCTGAGCTCTGTCAATTGACTTGCCGTTCATTGGCCCGTTTTCTTACTCTTCAGAGTGATTGGTCATCTGACGTACTCCCATAGTCTGTTCCAGATACACGTCTCTGTTCCCTATTCGGGGAACGTGGGTTACGGACGTAACCAGGACGTTATCCATATTGAAGGAAGTGGTAACCAAAAAAAAACAAAAAAAATGTCAATCAAATCCGGAATTGAAGTGGTGGTCCTTCTGTTGTCAGTTTGCCGGCTTCAGCCACAATATTCTTAACCACATCCTACTTAGGATTAGTTTGCTGAGGGAATGATGTACAAAGGAAAGCCCCACCCCTACTCAATATTCTGTTTTAGTTGGAAGTACACCAACATATATATTAAATGCCTCAGCAACTTTAGGTTCACACCGACTTTTAAGATTTAAAAAAAGATGTATATATACACTCACCCAAAAAATAAAAACTTTAATTTTAATTTCAGGGAAACTTTAAAAAATGGTGTGGTGAGTGTAATGGCTTTTTAAAAATATGCTTTAATTAATGTGATAAAAGTAGCACAGAAACTATAATTTCAAATAATCTCATTAAATGTAAATATAAACTACAATAGATTTTTTTATTTAAGTAAAAATAACATTATATTCAGTATGCACCTAAAAATATTCTTTTGAAGTATATTATTTTCATAATTAACACTCTATTGTAGAGTGTGGCTGTTGATTTTCTACAAACTTTCTCTCACAGATAAATTAATCACGTTTATGAACTTAGCTACTTTGCATCAACCAATACTTGTAGTTGACAATGTCATAGTCCTATATCAAACCTGCGATGCAGCTGCACCCTGACTATGATAGACTGCATCCCTAGAGAGTTTCACAAAGACACAATGTAATTTTTTACACATCATTAGGCTACCAAAAGCAAACCTCCTCAACAATAAACTGTTGCTCTACTGTCATTACTGTTCTCCATTTCATCTCCCTCCACTCAGCAAAATGCACCCATTCCGTCTGCATTACAAAACAGATGGTGAGAGACAGATATTGATACAGTCATGCCAACTGACTCATCATGGAAGTCATTTATCTTAATTGAGAACGGAACCTTCCCAGGGTGAAAAATTACATTAATTTACTATATGATTAAGTGAATAACCGACTAAGGTGGAATGAAGATCAGGAGCCACAAATATGAGCTGTGAATATAATTTTTATAAAATGTACTTTGTAATATAGGCCACAGGGCCTGTTATAAATTGGCTTTTTACAATCTCTCTTTTATACGTTTCTCAACTGATTTTGCTCAGCAAAGCTCTTTGATAAAGCCTAATGATTATTATGGTAAGGTTAATTGTACACTTCTAGAGTTTTATTATTATTACTATTAATGAAGTAACGGGAGATGCAGTGGTGCAGTGGGTAGCATAATCGCCTCACAGCAAGAAGGTCGCTGGTTCGAGCCTCGGCTGGGTCAGTTGACATTTCAGTGTGGAGTTTGCATGTTCTCCACGTGATCGCGTGGGTTTCCTCCAGGTGCTCCAGTTTCCCCCACAAGTCCAATGACATGCAGTACAGGTGAATTGGGTAGGCTAAATTGTCCGTAGTGTATGTGTGTGAATGAGTGTGTATGAATGTTTCCCAGTGATGGGAGGGAAGGGCATCCGCTGCATAAAACATATGCTGGATAAGTTGGTGGTTCATTCCGTTGTGGCGACCCCAGATTAATAAAGGGACTAAGCCGAAAAGAATATGAATGAATTAATGAAATAACATGCTACTTAAATGTACTTAAAGATGTTATATTTTCACGACAAGTTCTTAACATAATCTGGAACATAAGCACAAGTGTAAACACTTTTATAATGTGCATGTAAGTGGCCTCATAAATTGCCAGTTAAGGGCCAGAATTACCAAATGTAAGATTCCATAACAATACGAATGCACGTGGAAAATTTCTGCAGATTATTTACTGGCAATGTACAAATTAAACAAACGTAACTGTCAGAGCTGGAAAGCACCTACTACAGTATGTGCTCAGCTCGCAGCTTGCATGCCTTTTTACATTTACTAGTTCTATCCAACTGTATTCATGTGAGATTCACCACAAGATGTACATTTTCGTAACATTTTTTGACTGTCCAGGTGCAAGGAGAACACATTGCATGCTTTCTGAGGGAACTAATATTGTGCTACTATTACATGACTCACCCTGGTTGTTTGTTCCAAGTCGTCTTTTAATTACTGAAGCAAATTAAAATAACATATTTGGCTAACAATATGCTTAGGCAATGTGCTCCTCTGCCATTCCAAATAAATACATGGAAAAAGCCTTCTATCGCATTACACATGCTCTCTGTTCTCTGTGCTGCCTCCTCCAGCAACAACTGCAGTCATTTCAAGCACAACATTTAAGATGTTCTTTTTGGGCATTAAATAATAATTTAAAAACCTGTAATTTGAGGAACGTAAAAGTTAGTAAGTTGCACTGCATAATTCATTAAAATACTTCCCTCCCATAAAATGTTCATCTGATCATGAAATCCCTACAAATGCATATTCAGTAAGATCGATCATGTACAATAATAGCTATGTGTGTGTGTGTGTGTGTGTGTGTGTGTGTGTGTGTGTGTGCGTGCGTGCGTGCGTGCGTGCGTGCGTGCGTGCGTGCGTGCGTGTGTGTGTGCATTTTCAGTGCTATTCTTCACTGTGCATGTTTAGTAAATATCAACTGATTTAATGGCAAAATGCCACTGGTGCAAGCTGTTAGTAAATCTGGTGCTAAGTGTACTTGAAAACACTAGTGTTTCATAACTGCTTGTGAGCCTGTATAATAACACTTTTAAAATCTTCACTTTTGCAATAAAAATGATTTAACTTAAAGGGGTGGTCTACTTTGATATCATATACTAAACTTTAGTTGATGTGTAATGTAGCTGTGTGAACATAAACAACATCTCTGAATGTAATACGCTCAAAGTTCAATGCAAAGGGAGACACTGGCTTTTACAGAGTTAGCTTAGCAAAGCCTACAGCGAATGAATTTGAGGACTACAAAAATACATCCAGGCTAGTGAGATCATAAATGCTTCAGGTTACGCACATTCACCCTGCGCATACACCCTGCGCAGCAACGGGGCGTGGCCAGAGGCGATGTAAAGTTATAGCAGAGAAAGCTAAAATGCCATCCAAACGCTGCTATTTCCACAGGGCTTGTTCTGTTTCTGTATTTGGTCTTCTAAAGGACACGACACAAAGAGAGAACTGAAAACAATTTAATTTTAATTATGTTCCAGAGAATTATAATAAATATATAGCTCTAGCATTTGACAAAGGAGAACTTCCAGAATCTCTCCCAGTTCAGTGCTGGATTCGGCTAAAAACTCCTCCAACTGACGAAGCTGTGGATTGTGAGCCACAACCTGTAAGTGTTTTTATTTGTTAAAATTGATTTATTTCATGCACAGTTCCTAGCGTTAACAGTATGTTGTAGCAAGAACGTAAACAAGGATGTAAATAACGGAAAATGCTGTTTGGCACCGCTAACAATTTAGCTACAAACTCACATTTATCAGTCAAACCGCTGTAAACACCCACAATGTTCAGCAGCGTGTATAGTGTCTCTCTATGTGGCTGCTTAAAGTGTCTCTCAAATTCTGCGGCAGCTTTCCGTGCGTTATACATTTCAAAAAACAAACTCGCATAAAATATAAGAATGTTTCATATTACTTACACATGCTTATTCCGAATATATGTGAAAGACACTTGTCAGATTTTATTTTAGAGAGCAGGTGTGAGGTGTGCTCGGGCGTGTGCTCTTCATTTTCTGTCTGATTCAGGCAGCTAACGCTGCTAACAGCTTCTCTGTTTACACAGCGCTAACGTGCGTGCTTGTAGGGGCGTGACGTGGTGACGCAGAGCCGATCCATGAATCACAGCACATTATATTAGCTGATCAATCAGAGCCTCTTCAGGGCGGGCCTTTCAGAGGACCTAGGAAATATGACAGTAGTTTTCATGTTAGCTGAGTAGCTGTATATAATCAAAGTAAGATATATGAAAAAGAAATTGCGTGATTTTCTACAAGTGAAGCATTAGCACACATTTCTTTGCATCTTATAAACACAACCAAGCCTTAAAAATACACTGTGGACCACCCCTTTAAGGTACGTTTTGAATGCTTCAAAAATATAAACTAATTTTGGCGTGTAGAGTATATTAAACCACTTGATTTTAAGGGTTTTATTTTGTCTGCTTTCCCTGCCTTGCTTTGTGATGAGGCCTTCATGAAAATTGCTGGCTGATAGAGTGATGAACCCAGAAGAAAACACATAGATGTAGTCTCTGATATATTCATTCATTCATTCATTTTCTTTTCGGCTTAGTCCCTTTAATAATCTGGGGTCGCCACAGCGGAATGAACCACCAACTTATCCAGCATATGTTTTACGCAGCGGATGCCCTTCCAGCTGCAACCCATCACTGGGGAACACCCATACACACCTATTCACACTCATACACTACGGACAATTTTGCTTACCCAATTCACCTATAGCGCATGTCTTTGGACTGTGTGGGAAACCGGAGCACCCGGAGGAAACCCACGCCAACACAGGGAGAACATGCAAACTCCACACAGATACGGCAACTGACCCAGCCGAGGCTCGAACCAGCGACCTTCTTGCTGTGAGGCGAGAGCGCTATCCACTGCGCCAATTTTAATTTTATCTTTTTTCTAAAGCAATATACAGTAGTCATGTTTAAGGAATTACAAGTAACATTTTGATCTGTTAACTGAAGAAACAAAGAAAATCATAATCGGGCATTGTGGATAATTATTATTATTGTCCTGTCCTCTCACACATTTGTTTTTGTTTTGTTTTTTGTTGTTTTATTGGAAGACTTGAATGAGTTTATGACACAAAAAATAAAAAAAATGCAGTAACCGAGAATATGAAATGAATATGTGGCACGGTGGCTCAGTGGTTAGCACTGTCGCCTCACAACAAGAAGGTCGCTGGATCGAGTCCCAGCTGGGCCAGTTGACATTTCTGTGTGGAGTTTGCATCTTCTCCCCGTGTTTGTGTGGGTTTCCCCTGGGTGCTCCGATTTCCCCCACAGTCCAAAGACATGCAGTATAGGTAAATTGGGTAAGCAAAATTGGCCATAGTGTACGAGTACATGTGTGAATGAGAGTGTATGAGTGTTTCCCAGTAATAGGTTGTGGCTGAAAGGGCATCTGCTGCGTAAAAGATATGCTGGAATAGTTGGCAGTTCTTTCCACTGTGGCAACCACTGATAAAATAAGGGACTAAGCCGAAAGAAAATGAATGAATGAATGAATGAAATGACTACTGTAGCTTCTTCTATTGCTGTAAGTGTCTTCATCCTTTTTGGCCTTCATCTGAACAACCCACTGTTGGAGCATTTCAGTCACTTTAGAACAGATCACCCTTTGGTAATTGCATTGTCCAGCACTCATTACGAATATGGTTCCAACTTCCAAATCATTTCAGTCTTCAACGTCTGCCCTTGGTCTTACCTATTAACAAGCCCGCTTTTCCCCCTTCACTTAAAGATAAAGCATTTAATATTTGGCAGAGAGCAGGAACCTCCACTTTCAGGGATATGTATATCGATAATATTTTTTCCCAGCTTTTCACAATTAATACAAATTTTTTCTCTTCCTAGCACTCATTTTTTTAAATACTTGCAACTTAGAAACTTTATTAAAAACTCATATCCAGATTTTTCAAACCTTCGACCAAAATCTCAAATTCTTGAAGTACCCTTAGATAAAAAATGTATACTGTCTATTTTATACAGGTTGATCTCCTCTTTCTCTACTACCTCTCTTTCCTTTATTAAACAGCAGTGGGAGTCAGACCTTAATCTTACATTCGAGGACGAGACGTGGGACCAGATTTTATCCCATGTTCATACCTCCTCTATCTGTGCACGACATTGCCTTATCCAATTAAAATATGTTCATCGAATATACTGGACAAAAGTGAGGTTGGCAAAAATAATTCTAGACTTGGACCCTATATGTGATCGCTGTAATCAAGCACCTGCAGGCTTAATACATATGTTTTGACTTTGTCCGTCGATCCCTTCTTTTTGACTATCAATTTTCAAGTGTTTCTTTTCTGTGACAAAGATGCACATCGAACCGTGTCCTCTTATTGCACTTTTTGGACTTTCTTCGAATTTAGCAGGGTTATCAAGCTGTACTGCAAATCCTGTTGCATTTTTGACACTGTTAGCAAGACGGTGTATTCTTTTATTGTGGAAACAAAGATTTCCCCCAAGTTTTGACAACTGGTTGCGAGATGCAATGAGCTTCATCCATTTGGAAAAAATCAAGTTTACAATAAACGGCAATACTAGGGCTTTTTCTGAAACATGGGACCCATTAAGAATTTTCTTTTGTGAGAATTGTCAGTATCTCTACAAACTGTCAATCTAAATCTTAGGGCCTTTCAATTGCAAAGCAAATGTAATTAAGTACTTTGTATAAATACCTGAGGATTAATGTTTGTAATATTGGGTTATCAAGGTATATGTGTATTCTGTACAGGGTTTTTATTTTTGAATTTCTTTTATTATTTTTATTTCTGTTTTATTTTTTTATTATTCTTCCTTTCTCTCTTAGATAAATGTAATTTCAGCTTGTTTAGAGGGTAGGGGTGGGAATAATATTTGTTTAAATTTCTCTGTAAAATTACTTTGTTATATCTGTAAAGTTTAATAAACAGATAAAGAAATAGAACAGATCACCCTCTTGCAAAGTCAGTCAGAACTGGAAATTTAGAACTAAAAGACCCAGAGCCAGGAATATGAGCTGTGAGTATCATTTTTAAAAACACACAGTGTGTAATGTAGGCCACAGGGCTCGTTACAAATTTGCTTTCTACAATCGCTCTTTTATACGTTCCTCTAAAGTTCTGCCAAGCGGATCATTTTCAGCAAAGTTCTCTGATAGAGCATCATAAAATTACATGTAGATTAAAAAGGGAACTTAATTAATTACACCGCCTGCCAAGCCACATTCCCCATATGCTGGAATCACTCTGGTGTTTTATTAGATGTTGCAACTCAAAGCCTGTGCAAACGGTCAGTTGGCCAGCCAGAAAAGTGCACAGGCAAATTATACTGAGGCAAAACTGGCAGTGCAGGAGAGAGACTAGAACATGGCCTTGCATTTACCAAGCCTGACCCTATTTTGTAAGCCGACTAGCTGCGTACGAAGGGACCGATGTGAGGTCGGTGTTGTTTTTGTATGGAATAATAATGAGCTGAGCTGTGACCGCTGCTGCTGATCCTGCATGTGTTTCCAGGAGCAATAATGAACAGAACACAAGTGTGTGCGTGTTGGTGTATGTACAGTATGTGCCCCTGTTTGCCGCCCTTTACTTTGGCCAACGGGTTGAAATTGTTGTATTGTCTGGAATAATCAGAATTCACACCGTGACGTGCTGCAGGTCTGAAAATCTATTTCTAGTGGCTAACAAATAAGCAACACAGAATAAAGCACAGCCGGAGCATTTAAGAGGCCTGACCCATTTGGAGAGGACTTAACAATGCAAGGCTCCCTTGTCCTCCACCCACTGCTAACACTGCAGGTCTAACGTAGTGCGAGTCAAACGCTACAGTCAGTGCTTCAGGGCAGGAGAGCACCGGCCCATTAAGTTAACACTGAGAGCTACACATTAAGATCAGGGGCCAGAGAAAGCAGAAAACCTAGAACAATTCATTGAAAAGAACTGACTATGTACACACTTGGACTGGGTTGAAAATATTGATTTCTTTCATTTAGCTGATATTCCTTTTTGAATTGAGCTAATATCTATTACTTGGGCAGTTTCACACTTGGCACATTTAGGGCGCTTGTTTCAAATCCTGAAGGCATAGCCATCATTTCAAAATTCAGAAGACAATATGTCAAGTGTTATATCTGTTTATTTGTATATTTTTTTCAGGCTATACCCAGGTTTTATTTTTAATTCTACCTTTTTGCTTAATATGCTTTTTATGATTATAAAAAGAGGAAAGGATGAAAGAAATTGCCATTATCTACTGTATATTGCTTTATGTAAAACATAGACATTGCTGCAGTAAATATTTAAGTTGAATCACATTAACTTTTAGTCAAAACAGACTAAAAATATCAAGTTAAACTTTGTATACTTTAAAAAATAAGTAAAATGAACACAGTAAATTAAATTAAATGTAAATTAATTTGCACTTTACACTGTCAGAAAACAATGTGCAAAAAAATTGTATCTTGTACAACAGCATGTCATTGGGCATTACCCTTAATATTAATAATACCTTTATATCTTATTTACCACAAAAAAAGGGTACTCTAAGGTACTAATGAGCACCTTTTGAGGTATAAGATGTAATTTTAAGCATACTGTCTCAGGCCAGTGACAAACTGTTGTACTTCTAAAGGTACAATTTATGCATGCTTTAGAATGTATTGTTTACATTCATTCATTCATTTTCCTTTGGCTTTTATTTATCAGGGGTCGTCACAGCGAAATGAACCGCTAGCTATCCAGCATTTGTTTTACAGAGATGATGCCCTTCCAGCTACAATGCAGTGCTGGGAAACATCCATACACACCCATTCACACACATACATTACGGCCAATTTAGTTTATTCAATTCACCTATAGCGCATTTGTTTGGACTGTGGGGGAAACCCACGCAAACACAGGGAGAACATGCAAACTCCACATAGAAATGCCATCTGACCCAGCCGGGACTCGAACCAGCGACCTTCTTGCTGTAAGGAGACAGTGCTAACCACTGAGCCACCGTGTTGCCTCATTGTTACATTAAAATTTTAAACTGTATTTTGTTTATATACAGTATACATGACATACAGTAATGGATTCTCAAACATATACATTTTATTACATAATAAGTCAGCCTATGTTTCAGTGACCATTCAAACCACATTATTGCAAAAGAATCATGTATTAAACTGAACAAAAAAAAAAACAATAACATGTCTGTCAGTGTTCGTCCATGTCATGTGCTATTGTTTTCGTCATGTGATCCCTTTGTTCTGTCTTTTCCCGCCATGTTCAGTGTTGATTAATCTCACCTGTGTCCATCCCTTGTGCCCTGTTAGTTTAATCATCACTCTGTCTATTTAACCCTTCCGTGTGTATCATTCGTTGTCCGGTATTGTATTGTCCTGCGTTGATGTCCTGTCTGTCCGTTTCCAGTGTCTGTCATCCGTAAGTGTTTTATATCAATAAATCCGTCCTTTTGTTAATCCCGTGTTCCCGTCTTGTCATGTCCTACATCGAGTGTGACAGAATACCGGACCCAAAAAGTAGCGGCGTGTTTTCCCCCAATTTTCTTTTCATAGTCTTTTTGCCCCTCAGTGTTTTATTTTCTTCCCTTCGTGTTTCCCTGGACCCCACCCACCTTCCCGTTCGTCATCCCCGCCTGCTGGAGCAGGGGGAAAGCAGCCCTGAGGACCGTGATCGAGCGACTGCAAACAGCTTTCCGGGCGTCGTGCTCTGCACGCCTATCATCTTTAGCAGAGCACGATCGCCCGAAGATGGTCCTCAGGGCAACACCGCCGCAAGAATGGAGTGGACACTGGCGAGTAAAGGTTTTCCACTCACCGCCTTCCTGGAGGATCTCGTCAGTGCCACTCCCGACCCAGTGACCAGCCAATCAACATCGTCCACCTGCAGGGAGCGCTTGCCAGAGCCCACCGCAGACGGAGAGCCCCCCCTGGCCAATGAGCCATCGCCCCCTAGAGCGACAGAGTGGAATTGCGCCGTGATGGAGGAGCTTAAACACCCGTCTGACCAGGTGTGTGTGCCGACAACACCGCCCAGAGGGGGAGTCCTGGCGGCTACCCGCGGAACCAGCGAGAGTCCCGCCCACCCCCCCTATGCAGATGGACAGCGGCTGGACACTGGGAGGCTACTCATTGGCTTCTGGAGCTTTAATTTTAATCTTCCGCTGCTGTTATGCAGAAATATCCGTCCGCTGTTTTCAGGCAGCAACCAACTGTTCCTACACAGTTTTTTAATCTTCCATCTAGAAAAAACCCTCAGCTCCAGGGTCATGAGTAGCTTCCCACGGTCCCCCAGAACTGCAGCCAGTCATCCAGCTCCAGCACTGCTGCAGTCAGCCAGCCCCCCAGCTCTCGCTCCAGCTCCGGAAATGGAGCTTGCTTGTGGGCGCTACCTGTCTGCGTCACCCTCTGGAGGGTGTCGCCCAGCGTCAGCTCCTACGGCCTCCGAGCTGCGGACTCCACCTCGGCCCTTCGACCCCAGGGCTCCGCGTTGGCTCACTCCTCCCTCGTCTTCGTCGTGGGCCGTCCGCCCACCAGCTCCGCCAGGCTCCCTCGTCCCTCCGGCTCCACCTTGGTCAGTCGTCGCCCTTCCTTCGCCTCTGGACTCCACTCTTCCGGCTGCACCTCATCGCACCGTCCCACCGGCTGCGTTGAGCTCCTCCATCCCTCCAGCTACGCCTTGGTCCTCTGTCGCTCTGGCTACGCCGCAGGCTTCCGGAACCCCGCCGTCGCCTTGCTCTGGTGAGCCGCCTGCTTCGCCCGGCCCTCAGAAGCCTCGGCGTCACCTTCGCCCTTCGGCTCTCCGTCCCTTCCTTGGGCTCCACCGCCATCAGCGGCGTCTCCCTCGGTCGGCCCCCTGGAGTCAGCAGCCACTCCTCCTCCATGGACCCTCCCTTCCTCGACTCCGCCCGGGGCCGTCCTTCTGGCTGTGTCCTGGGTCCTCCTGCTCCGGTTCCCTTCCTGTCTCCTTCCTCAGACTCCTCCCTGGTACCCTCCCCTTCTACCCTCCTTCTTTTGTTGTTTCCCGTTGAAGGCGCGAGGACGCGCCTTCAAAAAGGGGGGGGTACTGTCAGTGTTCGTCCATGTCATGTGCTATTGTTTTCGTCATGTGATCCCTTTGTTCTGTCTTTTCCCGCCATGTTCAGTGTTGATTAATCTCACCTGTGTCCATCCCTTGTGCCCTGTTAGTTTAATCATCCCTCTGTCTATTTAACCCTTCCGTGTGTATCATTCGTTGTCCGGTATTGTATTGTCCTGCGTTGATGTCCTGTCTGTCCGTTTCCAGTGTCTGTCATCCGTAAGTGTTTTATATCAATAAATCCGTCCTTTTGTTAATCCCGTGTTCCCGTCTTGTCATGTCCTACATCGAGTGTGACAATGTCAGAGTATGTAGATCCTGCATACTCACAATATGAGTGCATTTGTCCAGGTAGCTCGTCTAATTTCCATCAAAATTTGCTAATTATTCAACAAGAACAACAGACTGAATTGCTCACACAATTCGGAGACCACATGCCAACTTGCGCTGTGTGAAGTCAAGAGGATTTTTTTTGTTTGCTTTTTTTTTTTTTTGCTGCTGCTGCTTTGAAGTCATCTCTTCTATGAACATTGGATGTAGTGCGGGCTAGGGGATGACTGACACATGAGTGACTGACTGGCATGGAAACGTGAACATGAAGTATAGACTATCATGTCTTTTGAATTTTCATTGTTCTGCATTTATATTCAGTACATTGCTCCAAGAAAACCTCAACACATCTGTCCAATAGAAAATATGGGAGATGAATTTACGTGGGGGAGTACATGTCCCTCGCATATTTTATGCATGTTCTCCCTTAGTTTGATTCATTTGGGCAAATATTAACAGCAATCACTGCTACAAAAAAGGTCTAGAGCAACTTGAAAGCAAAATCTGGATCAGTTCAGTTCGGCGAGAAAGCAGGCTGACCCAATAGACTATTGAACCAGGCTTTATCACAATTCATGATGACTTCTATCAAACGCTACATAAAAAGCAGCAGGCAGTGTTTTCCAAATGCCTCATGGGTAAGGTTGGGTACAAACCCAAAGTCAACATGGCACCGGTACCTATACGACCAATATGTGCTTGGCCAGAATCATAAAGTTGTTTGCGGTGCCTCATTTTGGTGGAACTTAAACGTTTGAGCTGTCGATTGAAATTAAAGGCACAGGTGGTCTGGAAACATGCGTCTTTGTGTAAAGAAATCAATAGGCTATGATTTTTCTAACCGTGAGCTTGACAAGTTGTTAGTTTTGGCGACACAGTTGCTCAGGGCTTAGCACTGTCGCCTTACAGCAAGAAGGTCGCTGGTTCGAGTCCCAGCTGGGTCAGTAACCATTTCTGTGTGGAGTTTACATGTTCTCCCTGTGTTCTTGTGGGTTTCCTCCGGGTGCTCTGGTTTCCCCCACAGTTCAAAGACATGCGGTACAGGTGAACTGAATAAACTAGATTGATCGTAGTGTATGAGTGTATGAATGCTTCCCAGTACTGGGTGCAGCTGGATAGAGGATCTGCTGTGTATAACATGTGCTGGATAAGTTGGCGATTTATTCCGCTGTGGTGACTCCTGATGAATAAAGGGACTAAGCCGAAGGAAAATGAATGAATGAATGAAGTTGTTTTTTAGCTGCAAATACAAGCTGTGTAAAAACAGCGAGAACAGGCTGGACATGACAAATGACTGCCTCAATGAAATGGTAGCGATCATCACTTCTGCTGTACTACTAGTTTTAGCATAAATTCAATATTAACAAAGGTTTAAAAGACACTGTAAAATAATCCATCTAAATGTATTGCATCATGTAATAGCTCAATCAGTATTTAAATTTAAAGGAAAGACCTCACAACAGCTTGAAAACATTACATTTACCACATAAAAGCCACTCAATGGCCCCAACTCATTTGTCAATTTTATATTATGAATATTATTCATATTTGAAATAAATCTGTAAATCTTATTTCTAAAATCACCTGAAAGCATTTTTATGCGTCATTGTTATTGTTTGCAGAATGCAGCTGCGAGGCTTTTAACCAACACCAGTAGGTCGCACATTAATCCTCTGCTTAAGGCTCTTCATTGGCTTCCTATTAGTATTAGAGTAAATTTTAAGATTCTAGTAATTACATATAGAGCTCTGCATGGTCAGGCCCTCCTTTATATTCAAGAACTTTTACATGGTCACTCCTGTGGCCGGTCTCTGAGGTCTTCTGGCAAAGACCTTTTAGCCATTCCCAGAACACGTCTTAAGACTAAAGGTGACCGTGCCTTCTGTGTTGTGGCCCCATGGCTCTGGAACTCGCCCTCTAGCACTGAGAACTCTGGCATCAGTTGAACTTTGTAAAAAACATTTAAAGACACATCTTTTTGGTCAAGCTTTTAATTAATGTAAACTGGTTTTACATTGGTGTTTCTGTTCTTGGATTTTTAACTGGTTTTAATATGTTTTTTTTATTGATATGTTTTCTTTTACCTGTTTTCTTTTATTGTAAAGCACTTTGTGACTTAATGTCTGTGAAAGGTGCTATATAAATAAACCTTTACTTACTTATAATAACAGTAATTTATGCATAATTACAAGCAATATCACTAGGCCAAACACAAATCCTAACCCTATAAGAATGTTGTTTATTAAAAGTATTAATGTAAAATTGCATAGTACTAGTGCATCATAAGTTTATTTCTACATAGAATTGTACATTAAAATTATTTAAGGTTCTTCAGTTCTCCACCTCCTTCTTCCCGCCAGCCAGACAGATATCAAACCTTGTTACAGTAACATCAATTAATTGCATGTACTAGCTATATTATTAAAGTATATTATTTATCTGAGTTAGTTTTAGGGTTAGTTGCAGGTAATTATGCACAATTCATTGTAATTACTATAGTAAGTACACAGAACCTGTGTAACAAGAACATCTTTTAAAACGAGTTACATTTTTTATGTTTGTATACAAATCTGATGTTAATTTTAACCTTTCATATTAGCACCTAAGGGTTTCCGAAGTAGTTGCTGCATAAACAGACAGATTTTTTGTACTTAAAAATCTGTACTACATCAAATTAAACTGATCTGAAACTTTTATCTTGAATGAAACCATGAAATATGTTCCAGACAAACACAATAAAATGTTGGCAAAATGATCAGGAATGCAAAACTACTCTTGTCTTTTGTCTGAAAGAGTGAACTGCCATTTGGTAAAAGGGTCTGACTATTTTCCTACCAATTTCCAAGTGAAATCACTCTTCAGCATGTATTTGAAATGCACTGCGGTCCATTCCTGGAGAGCAGCAATCTAAGTCATTTGAAATTTATTTGAAAGCCAAGTGCCATTTTTGAACAGTGACACTTCAAAAGCTTTTCTGTTTTATTGTAAGACACCAAATCTTTTGGGAGAGTCTTTGATATTCTCATTGAAGCTGTACAGACACCTCTCTCAGCTCCAGATAATGTAACTCGGAGACATTGACATATGAGGTTGTTCCTTTCATCCAGTCATATCAAGTCCTGAAGGCTAAAGCTTTATTCATTCATTCATTCATTTTCATTTTGGCTTAGTCCCTTTATTAATCTGGGGTCGCCACAGCGGAATGAACCGCCAACTTATCCAGCATATGTTTTACGCAGCGGATGCCCTTCCAGCTGCAACCCATCTCTGGGAAACATCCATACACACCTATTCACACTCATACACTACGGACAATTTAGCTTACCCAATTCACCTATACCGCATGTCTTTGGACTTGTGGGGGAAACCGGAGCACCCGGAGGAAACCCACGCCAACACGGGGAGAACATGCAAACTCCACACAGAAACGCCAACTGACCCAGCCGAGGCTCGAACCAGCGACCTTCTTGCTGTGAGGCGAACATGCTACCCACTGCGCCGCTGTGAGGCCCGCTAAAGCTTTATATAAAGGGTTAAATAAAGAAATCAAGTAATTTCTTTTTGTCGTTTTTTTTACTTTTTTTGTTGAACCAGATCCTCCAACATTATAAAACCCAGGGACCCAAACCCAAACCCAAATTTCCCAGGGAATCAAACACAAGATCTTGAGTTCAGTTTCAAGGGAATGCATGAACTGATCAAATGCACACCTTTGGATAAAAGCATCTGCCATATGTATTGAGGTATATTTGTTCTGTGTAGTTATAGTTCATACTTTGTAGTTTTAGGAAGAATTTTCTGTTAGTGTCAAATGAGTTTTTTTTGCTAGTTTTAAATTAATCTGAGTCATCTTACCAAATTGCAAAATTAAGTAACGTTTTATATTTAAGTGTTTGGTCTAAGATGACCTCCATTAACTTTGACTAATAGATGCTCAAGGTTTATTAAGATATGCTAGTGTCCTCATATATATGGGTGGCAAGTTGTACAAAGTTACTGTATGCTAATATTGAAGGCAAACAATCACACAATTAAAGCTGTTTTCTTGTTTTTTCTCCATGATATATTCTATGTAAAGTCAATTTTAAGGCTCATGTACCCCCCCCTACAGGATAATTATCATGTGTGATTACCACTGGGGTTTCATGCCTTTTGATAAACAAAGGGTACAAATGTGAATGTGCACACCGACACATAAATCAACAAGCATAAAATAAAAATAAAAATGGTTTTATGCACCATTTTAAAAACAGGCCAATCAATGACATTAGTGGTTTTGTTCATGAGCCCTGAGCTGCTGAAATTAAGTAAAACACGACATATTGTAAAGTAGATGCTCACGAATAGAGAGCAACGTGATCATGAAATGTTTATCACACATTTTAGTTAATGAGCACTTTTCTCAGGTTTTTGCATGTAGGTTCAGTAAATTTACTCTTATTTCAAATAGGTTAGCCTACTTTCATGCAGTGTGCGAATTATACATTGACGATCAGGGGGGTCAACTGTTTCGGTTAGTTTGTATAATACATTCTTCAATCATTCATTCATTTTCATTTCGGCTTAGTCCCTTTATTAATCTGGGGTCGCCACAGCGGAATGAACCGCCAACTTATCCAGCATATGTTTTACGCAGCGGATGCCCTTCCAGCTGCAACTTATCTCTGGGAAACATCCATACACACCCATTCACACTCATGCACTACGGACAATTTAGTCTACCCAATTCACCTGTACCGCATGTCTTTGGACTTGTGGAGGAAACCGGAGCACCCGGAGGAAACCCACGCCAACACAGGGAGAATATGCAAACTCCACACAGAAACGCCAACTGACCCAGCCAAGGCTCGAACCAGCGACCTTCTTGCTGTGAGGCGAACGTGCTACCCACTGCGCCACTGTGAGGCCCTCTTCAATCATTTATGTATTTATTTTTAATTACATCTACTTTATTAATAAAGCTTATTTAAGTTTTCAGTGTTTTGAGGGATATTTAGTATATTCTGACCTACAATATTCTCTGATTAGCTATTTCAGATATTACAGTAAGTTAAACTACAAACTATGCATCTAATTAGACTTTATTTCAGGCTAAATCTAGATACAAACACCTATTTCTTGTGAAAGTCTTGTGAACACGATGTCTATCGGGGCTCTAGATCTGCCATTTTCAGACTATTTTCTTGAATAGACTGATTGGCATGAATATGCATTCACAATGGTTTGAACTGTTATAGGAGTGGTCAAATGTATATTTATATTATCTATTATTTTAATTATACATATCAGAGTGAAATATTTTTCAGTATTAAAGGACTGCCCCCCATACATCTTGTTTTGACCTCTTTCAGGGGGGATCAAGTGTTAATTAGGGGGGTCAATCCCCCCCAAACCCCCCTGTAGTTCACACCCTGCTTTCGTTGCCTTTAAAGTGACATAACTGAACATAAACATAGAAGGCTGAGAAAAATACAAATTGTATATGAAAATTTCCAACTTAGGCTCATTCTGAAAACGTAGCCCTATATACATTTCTGGAGATTGCGAATTATTCTGCATTTCAATTTTTAAAACGAAAACTAATGCCGCTCCTTTTCTCATTTACCAGCTGACTGCTTACCTCCATATGGACGGATTTTCCGCTGTAACCAGTTTGACCAGTAACTCGATATGTAGGTCAGTGGACTTGAGATGCAGAGCGGAGTTGAATACGACAATGGGGTTTTGTGTTTTTCAACAAAAACAAAAGCTAAAAAATTAAATAATGTGGTAAAATCTGAAAATGTGGTAAAAATCAGGGGCTTTTCTTTTTCTGGATTGCTTTTTAAAACACTTCGGTTAGGTTTAGAGAAAGGGGTGGGCATGTCAATCTGTGCTTTTTTTTAAATACTATTGGTTGGGTTATGGAAGGGAGAGGGTGGGTCAGTCAATTGGTCAGTCAGTCAAACAGTCAGTCGACAGCGGCCTTTGGTGAATTTACGCGAGCACAGCAGGCATGAATGGCACTCGCGAAAGAAATTTGAGATCTGAAAAAGCGTATACATCGGCCTCTGGTGGATTCGTGAAACAAAAACTGCAAAGAAAAGTAGCTCCTGGGACGTCTTTTGCTCTCTCCAGAAATGTATATAGGGGTAATCAGAATGAGCCTGGCTTGAAAATTTCAATTTGCATTTTTTTGCATTTAATCTCTTCAAATGTACATGAAACAAATATCTTGTTTATGTTGTGCATATATTTTATTAATCTCATCCTAGCAACACATTTCAGGTTGCCAGTTTTCATGATACTGTACTGTTAGTGTTTATTGCCAAATTTATTTTTCACCACATGCTGAATAAGCAGTCCAGATTAGAGGATACACAGTAGCCTACAATCAATTACCTTGAATAGTCAATCATGGATTGGCACAAACTAAAACAGCAGCATCCACTCTGGCTCTTTGTATATCGAGCTTGACTTGTTTGAGGTATTGCTTGGGAAAGCAGAGGTGGTGTACTTTAAAGGAACAACAAACAAAATGGCAAATGCATGATGGGAAAACAGACCTGTTGGCACACAAAGGAAGTCCATTAAAGATGGAGACACCGTTTATCAGGAAGAGCTCTGCAATGCTGCAAAGTCCAAAAGCTGAAAATTAACAGCTTTGGTTCTGTGAACTTGCATCAAACAGCAATACAATTCTGCAATTCTGATGGACTTCTGTACTAATAATTGAAAAAACAAAACACAGCAACTTTCACAGATCAAACAGTGTGTGTGTGTGTGTGTGTGTGTGTGTGTGTGTGTGTGTGTGTGTGTGTGTGTGTGTGTGTGTGTGTGTGTGTGTGTG
>CAIGQW010052771.1:4773985-4788026 GCA_903798125.1 Danio choprae
GTGTGTGTGTGTGTGTGTGTGTGTGTGTGTGTGTGTGTGTGTGTGTGCGCGCTTGAGCACATCTCAGTTCAGTTCAGAAAATGAATGTTTGAGCCATAATATAGTTAAAGACATATTTTACCCCAAAATTTTATTCTATCATTGTTTACTCACACAAACCTGTTTGGAGTTTATTTCTTCTGTTGAACACAAAGGAAGATGAACACACTGAAGAATGTTGGGGAAAAAATGGATTCGGTAGATTTTTGTTCTTTGTGAAGTTTCACAAACTAATTTCGAGAGGAGCACGTGATATGATTGATCGCAGCCGGTCTCCCATCAGTAATCACTAGTAAGCCAATCAGATTAATACAAACTCCCTATAAGTAGCCTGTCAAAAAACTACTCTCTCATCTTCGTTTTCGAAGAAACCCCCCATCCACCCCATCTCCTCCTTTTCCTCCTTTACCAAGGGGAGCTCTAGAGAACTATCTGATCTCGTACCCCTTATATGCTTATCTACCAGGGGGAGCTCTCGAGAACTATCTGATCTCGTACCCCCTTATATGCTTATTTACCAGGCGGGAGCCCTGGGCTCAATTATCTCCGAGCTCAGGGTTCTCTCCCGGGACAGCATGCCAAACCTGCAATTATTATTAAGCAATATCTAAGTGTGAACTCTTGAAACTATGGATGTCAGTGGCTGTTTTCTGTCTGTTTTTTTTTTGTTTTTTTTTAATTCTTCAGAACATCTTGTTTTGTTTTCAATGGAAGAAAGAAATAAAAAAAAGACTTATGAATTTGAGTAAATGGTGAGGAATTTTTAATTAGAGTAAATTATCCCTTTAAAAATGTTTGGTATTTATTAGATTGAAATTAGGTCGAATGATCATTATATAATATGTTGATACATTTTCCTACATAGTATTATAAGAATCTTTAATATTTTCTTCATCAACATCCAATCAGAGTACATATGCAGAGACTCCGCTTGAAGACAAAGAGTTATAAACTTTCATTTGGAAAGTACACTTTTACATTGGTACATTATGCTACTGAGTGTGTGACATCATCACCCCTTTAAAAGGTCTTGACCACAAGATCACTCCCTCTTCTTGAAGCCAAAGGTTACAGTAAAAGATGCTGAGCTAATAGTTTTCTTCAGCCAAACCCTAAGACTGTGCCAGCCTTTTTCGATAATAGGTTACAGAGTGGAAAAATCTCAATATGTTGCCCCCAAATAGCCATATTGATAAGCTAAACACCAGTCTTTTGGAAAATATAATGTCACAGCACCACCATGTGACCAGAAGAAGGAGGAGGAAAATCCCCTTGCGTAAAAAAACAGTAACAACAAAAATGGTGAATTACAGAGCTGTGTTTGTACCACAGGCAATGATATGTTTATTAGCACTTATACAACAAAGCTGGGGGCAGCACGGTGCTGCAGTGGGTAGCACAATCGCCTCACAGCAAGAAGGTCGCTGGTTTGAGTCCCGGCTGGGTCAGTTGGCATTTCTGTGTGGAGTTTGCATGTTCTCCCCGTGTTTGCGTGGGTTTCCTCCAGGTGCTCTGGTTTCCCCCACAATTCCAAAGACATGCGGTACAGGTGAATTGGGCAAGCTAAATTGTCCGTAGTGTATGTATGTGAATGAGTGACATACATACCCAGTGATGGGTTGCAGATGGAAGGGTATCCGCTGCGTAAAACATATGCTGGATAAGTTGGCGGTTCATTCCGCTGTGGCAACCCCAAATTAATAAAGGGACTAAGCCGAAAAGAAAATGAATGAATGAATGAACAACAAAGCTGGTAATGCTGTATACCTATTAAAATACCAGTACTTATTATATTTCAAATGGTTCAATATCATAATTTTGCTTAATTCTGTATTTCACACATTGCAAATCCGAAGTTCACCAGTAGTATGCTAGCAAGCGGCAATGCTTCACAATCTTCAAAGTTTGTCTAAAGTTCAAAGACGCGATGGAACATTAAACAAACAAAGTTAAACATGACCTGTATGCAACCGTTTCTGCAAATTATGTTAAAGTTACCTCAGGAGGCACAGCAAATCCTGCCAAGTATCTGTCCATTGTTCATCCTGATCTTTTCCGTTTACATTTACTTTATAGCAAAAACAAATACTATGGAAGTGAATGGTAATGTCAGGCTGTCACCGGAGTCACCCCTGTCACCTGAACCCACTCACAGCTGTTCTGATTCCTCTGATTCCTCTGATTACTAATTGACTGCACCTGTTCACAGACACACACACACACACACACACACACACACACACACACACACACACACAGTATAAAGAGCACTCACCTTCACTCAGTCATCGTCGATCCTTATGCTCACATCTAGCGTCATCTCCCGATCTCTCTATGCGACTACTCTCCTGTGATCCTTCTCCTGGTTTCCAGCAATCTCCTGATCTCTGACGTGACTAAAGGACCGACCAAAACAAACTTTCAAGATGGATGCCGGAAGCACAGCATCATGCACACACTTGTCAGTGGACGATGCCGCTTCACTTCTCCATGCACTCCAACCTCTAGTGACTCCAGTTGCCTCTAAGTCCCATGGCCCTCCCTCATAGTTACTCTGGTGAAGCGGCTGAGTCTAGCGGTTTCTTGCTTCAAGTGAACTTGTATATTGAAATGCATCCACTCCAGTTTCCCACTGAGTGCTCCAAAGTGGCTTTTCTGATTTCCCTGTTGTCTGGTAAAGCATTGCTGTGGGCTAAGTCTGGGAACTTAGGTTATGAAACGCTAATAGTGCCATAAATAACTCATATTCTTAGTTTACCATTCACTTCTCTGAAGTTTTCTGTATGTCCACTGGAGCGCTTTCCACTTCTGACCAGTTGTTTCACTTATGACAAGAAAACGTATCTGTTTCAGAATACACACTACAATTTCGTACGCTGGCGGCAGCTATTGGATGGAACGAGACTGCCTTAATCAGAGCTTATCATCAAGGTTTGAAGAATCCACGTCTTCCCTCTGCACTGGCTATCTATGATGATACCATTGGGCTGGAAAATCTCTTGCAAAAGGCCACACGCATCACTCAACGCTTGCCATATTCCTGAAACCACTCACTAGTCTGTTCCCAGTGCTGCCTGTCCTCCAGTACCAGAACCCATGCAAATTGATTCTACACGCCTGTCCAAGACTGAAAGAGCTTGTCGAATAACCAGTAGAGAATGTTTATACTGCGGTAGCAAGGAACATTTCATCAAAACCTGCCCAGTTAAACCTCCTCGTCCAGTGGTGAGTACCCTTAAAATTCCTAACAAAGTTTTACATTTAGATCTCATTACAGCCGTACTGGTCACAACAGAAATGTCCCATTCTGTCTCAGCATTAATATATTCGGGTTCTTCTGGAAACTTCACCAATACTCTGTCACCATCCAAGGAAAACCACTAGGACGAGGAAGGGTAAAATATTGTTCTCCTCCCATAATACTCCAAAGGTTGTCTTCATCAGAAAGAAATTAGCTTTCTGGTACTAGAGGAATCCACTGCTGATATCATCCTTGGACATCCTTGGCTGGCACTCCATTCTCCAGAAATCAGGTGGGAGATTCACTGGAGTAACAATTGTATGTTTAACTGTATATTTCCTGTGAAGCCATGTAGCTCTCGATGTTTGTCTTCTCTAGTCACTGCATCCAGTATCGAGAGTCCCCTTTGTTACTTCTCAGATATCCCACCTAATTATTTGACGTTCCAGGATGTATTCAGTAAACCGGCAGCCACCAAACTGCCACCCCATCGGCCATGGGACTGTGCCATCAACCTGCTGCCTGGAGCTAAACTCCCCAAGGGGTGGATCTACCCCCTGTCCATCCCGGAGCGCAAGGCGATGGAGCAATACGTGGAAGAAATGTTACAAGGATTCTTTCGACCATCAACCTCACCGGCAGCTTCCAGCTTCTTCATGGGCAAGAAGGATGAAGGTTTACGACCATGCATGCCTATCCACTACATACAGCCCTATCCACTTCCCCTGGTTCCTGCAGCACTCGAAGAACTACAAGGAGCCTGTATCTTCAGCAAACTGGATCTCAGAAGCGCCTACAACTTGGTGAGAATTTGTGCTGGAGATGAGTGGAAAACAGTATTTATCACCCCTGTGGGACGCTACAAATATCGAGTAATGCCATATGTCCTGTCCATCTCACCACCTGTATTCCAGACCTTCATGAATGAGGTATTTAGAGAATTTCTTCATTGTTTCGTCATTGCGTACATAAATGACATCCTTGTATACTCCTAGAACCTCTCTGATCATAGTCTCCACGTCTACCAAGTCCTGCAGTGATTAAGAAAGCACCACCTTTACTTTAAGGCTGAAATTTATAAATTCCATCGCCCGTCAGTGTCATTGCTGGGTTACATCATTTCTAAGACGGGAATCCAGATGCACCAGGGGAAAGTCAAGGCCATCCGTTAGTGGGAGGAACCTTGCACTGTTAAAGAGCTCCAACGATTCCTCGGCTTTGCTAACTTCTACAGGAAGTTTATACTTGACTACAGTTGCATCACTGCTCCATTTAACCTCCCTCCTTCGCAGCAAGCCCAAGACCCTAGCATGGAATCCTTCTGCCCAGGAAACCTTCGAAAAGCTCAAGGAAGCTTTTAGTACGGCTCCTCTGCTACAACACCCTGATCCCGAACGTCCATTCACAGTTGAAGTGGATGCTTCCACCACAGGAGTAGGGGCCGTACTCTCCCAGCTGTCCAGTGAGCCGCCATGCCTCCACCCTCCATGCCTCCCCAGTGGAGCAGACCTGTAATATTGGAAATCGAGAACTGCTGGCCATCAAACTTGCTCTGGAGGAATGGTGACATTGGTTGGAGGGAGCTCTGTGAAGCTAAGAGACTTAATTCTCGAGATGCCAGATAGGCCTTATTCTTTACCCGTTTCAAATACACCATTACCTATTGTCCTGGTTTCAAGAATGGTAAAGTGGATGCTCTGTCTAGGATCCATGCTCCTGACCACTCCCTTGAACCTGAAACCATTATCCCGCCTCCCCTCATCGTGAGTCCTATAAGTTGGACACACTGGACAGGGAGATACGAGAAGCCACCCTCCAGGAGCCTGCTCCGCCGGGCTGCTCAGAAGGTAAAATCTACGTACCATCCTCGCATGAGAGAAAACCTTCTGGGCACGACTCGCCAACGTCCGGGCTCTGGACACCCAGGCAGCAGACGGACCGTCTTGATCATCTGAGCTCGATACTGGTGGCCCAGTATGGCCTCGGGTGTCATCAGGTATGTCCGATCTTGCTCACTCAGTGCCATGTCTAAAACTCCTCGTCATTTGCCCTCAGGAAAATTACTTCCACTACCCATTCCTCGAAGACCCTGGTTCCACATTGGTGTAGACTTCGTAACAGACCTCGGCTCTGAAGGTAACACTAGCATCTTTGTCACAGTGGATCGTTTCTCTAAAGCATGCAAACTGGTTCCCCTCAGAAGTTTACCCACAGCCTTTGAAACAACAGAGTTTCTATTTCAACATGTTTCATAACTATGGCATCCCTGAAGAGATTGTGTCAGACCGGGGTCTTCAATTCACCTCTCATGTATGGAAGGCATTCTTCCGTTTGCTTTGTCACTGTGAATCTCTCTTCAGGCTATCATCCCCAGACTAACAGGCAGACTGAGCACGAGATCCAGGAGATCGGATGGTACTTCAGGTCATGCTGCCACCAGGACCAGTACAGATGGAGCCAATTCCTTCCATGGGCCGAGAATGCACAGAACTCACTTCACCAAAATTCTACAGGACTAACAGTTTCATTGCATACTCTGCTACCAACCACCCCTGTTTCCCAGCTGTGGACTACTAGTTTTAAGCAAGTGAGAGAGTGTGGGACTCAGCTCACATCCAACTCCAGCATGCAGTGAGACGAAACAAGAGGTTTGACACGGTCGTCCAACACTCCAATGTATCATCCCGGTGACCGGGATTGGCTCTCTACCTGGGACTTATGACTCCGTCTCCCATGCCGCAAGCTGAGTCCCCGCTACATTAGTCCCTTCAGAATACAGGGACAAATTAATGATGTCACTTATCAGCTCCAACTTCACCCAAGGTACAGAATTCACTCCACTTTCCACGTTTTTGTCCTGAAACTCTGTTCTTCTCCCCCCCACAGAATCCCCTGGAGCTGATGCGGTACCCCCTCCTCCAGACGTTCTTGAACCTACCACCATCTACAGGGTCAAATAGATCATGGATTCTCGGCGCTGGGTGGTCAACTGAAATACCTCATAGACTGGATTATGAGCAAAGATTCTGGGTGGCTAGAGATGATTTCCTGGATCCATCTCTTCGTGAGGAATTCCACCAATTGCACCCAGACCGGCCGGGCACCATAGGACGCGGTCGACCCCCAACGCTGGTTCAGGGTGTCAGGAGCCACCCCTGGAGGAGGGGGTAATGTCAAGCTGTCACCTGAACCCACTCACGTGAACACACTCACAGCTGTTCACATTCCCCTGATTACTAATTGACTGCACCTGTTCACAGACACACACACACACATCGTCGGTCCTAATACTCCGCATCTAGTGCCATCTCTCCATGCGACTACTCTCCTGTGATCCTCCTCCTGGTTTCCAGCAATCTCCTGAGCTCTGACGTGACGGGTTACAAGTTTATAGCTTTCTTCAAAAAATCTTCTTTTCTGTTCAACAGAAGAAAGACACTTGGAACAAGTAAAAAGTAAATAAAAAGATGATAGAATTTTCTGTTATTTTGACAATTACCTTTTGGGTGTAAAGTTGTTAACTGTTTTATGCGTTTGATTGAGCTGTCATCATATCTGAAAATTATTCTATTTATATTATTTGTCTGTAAAAAATTTTTTTTTTTTTTTTTTTTTTCAACTGGAACCCACCATTAAATCAAAATGGGAAATTTTTACATTTATTTAATGTTATGTGTCCTAGTAGTCTTTAATCAAAGTAACTTGCCCTTTTCCTTGCACCAATATTACTGGCACGAGGGCAGGGCAATGGGTAATCATATCTTCCAATAGTAACTCACTATTGCCAGCAATTCAATCACTTCCTGATGAACAAAATCAAGTCTTGTCCTTTTTTTTTTTTTTTTTTATTCAAAAAGCCTTTGGACAAATGTTGTAATAGAGAAGAAAAGACAACTGCAACTTTCATTTCAAGTCGCCATTATTTTGTATGTCTACCTGCCACTGGAACAGCTTCCCACCCCCTTAATTCACTACTATAAATGTATGCTATCTTCCGCCAGCTCGGGTCAGTGAATTAACACCACCTTGTTGTTCCCTCACAATGAGACAAAAAGTCCTTCTCCAAAACACTCACCCTCTCTGGTGGAATGAACTGCCAACCTGTGAAAACCATCCCATCTTTCAAGCAGCACGCGCACACACACACACACACACACACACACATTCCAATCTGCATGTTTTGAAGTCTCAGCAAATATATCACTGGCTAAGAGAATCAATGTGACATTGTATTATGATGAAATATCATTAAAAAAAGTAGCTAAAAATATACAGCCCAATACACTGTATATGCCAGAATGAATGTGAAAATGGGTTTTCATTATAAAATAAAATTGACTATTTTGAAAAAGGCTTTCGAGCATTAATATTAGGTTACTATAGCAACATTTTAGTTAAGGACAGTCTGTTTCACCAGAAAGAATGCAGCTTTACTGATTATGCTGAAGTTAAAATTATCAAATATTTCTAGATTTAACACATGAATCATTTGTTATAGTTGGTTGATTTGTAGTTGGTTGATTTAGGTACCCTCATGTGTTGAAAGGTCGCAGTGACTGTGGTACTTCAAGCAGTGTTAAAGAGCATATTTCATAGTAAGGCAGACAATTAAATTTGGTGGTGAAATCATAGTATGCAAGCTAAATTTATGATTTATATAATATTCAAAGACATATTTATCTCTGGTGGTCTAAAACATGTTTACATAGTGGAGTAATATTTTGGAATATATTTGAAATACTATATTTAATTTTTTTTCAACAGCTAAAAAGCATTGAGCAGTATTGAAGCCACATTTTCAAAACTTGTCACACAGTCAGCAAAATAAGTCTATGCAGATCACAATGTAAATCATTTTTGTTGCAATGAACACATTTTGTCAAAATTCCCAAACACTTTTATCATTTATACTCTACGAGCTGCAAAAACTATACATTTTCTGCACATTTTTGGCATGCTAACAAACTGTTAACAACATTTTCAAAACATACTGATGGTAAATTTCATGCATTTTATGGCATATTTATTTTGAAACAGAGAAAATCTTACCAGAAAATGACAGTCATTCTAAGCTCCTATTTTCAGCCTTTTTTTTTTCTTGACCATGTTGTAAACCATGGGCTATCATTGAGAGCCAAATGTTTACCACTTCAGTTACATCAGTAATACAAATTGTATATATATAAAAATAAAAATAAAAATTTTATCGTTATCAGTTGATGATAACGGAACTATCTATGTATTGTACCGTACATACAATACAATGTCTCACACATGTACCAACATGTGGATTAAAGTGGATTACAGTACTTGACAGGAATTGCTTTGTAGTACGATCCAAAGCTTGGCTCTCTAATTTAAAGTTTAGTGAATGTTTTGAAATATTTGCTGAAGCGATTAATAAAAACTGTGTTTTTACTACGTTAGCAACAAATCGCTGATCGAATCGAATTTTTTAAAATTCTTATGACAATGAAAAGGTGGTAATGTAGAATTTCTTACAAGAACGCTCCATGCTGTTAGTGTTTTTTAGGTCAGTGTGCTATGACTGAAATGTCTGTTTTCTGAATGAGAATTGTTGTCAGTGGTTTGGTGAAACAAGCTTATTTTGACTTGTACAGTATATGAACTGTTGTGCTAGTCTGTGTGAGTTATGGAAGTGAGCTGAACTGTTTGGCCAAGAGTCATGTTGGTAATGCACACTGTGTGATTTATTTTTATTTTTTTCTTCTTCTTCTTCAGTACTGCACAATGCTTGTTAGCGGTTGAAAAAAAAAAACTGTAAAGCTCTGCCATCTGTTAGTCGCTGATTTTCTCGCCCACTCTTCATTTTATTAGGTACACCCTGCTAGTAACCTTTTGCCTTCAGAACTGCTGTAACTCTTCATGGCACAGAATCAACAAGCTGTTGGAAATATTTCCTGTTGGTCCATATTGACATGACTGCACATTTGTCCAGTATACTGTACATTCATGATGCGAATCTCCTGTTCAGCATGTCCTAAAGGTGCTCTACTGGTTTGAGATCTGATGACTGTGGAGACCATTTGAGTACAGTGAAGTCATTGTCATTTTCTAAAAAATAAATAAAACAACCTGAGATGATTTGAGCTATTTGCTATTGTCCTACTGAATGCAGCCATTACAGCATGGTCATAAAGAGATGGATATGGTCAGCGTCAATGGTATGGTAGGCAGTATCTTGATAGGCAGTAGCATTTAAACTATGCTCAATTGCTATACTAAAAGCGGCCCAAAGTACATCAAGAAAATATCCAACATACCATTACCAGCAGCCTGAATCATTGCAAGCACTGGTCATTGACTATACGTTTACATGGACATCAGTAATTTATTTATTTGCCTTAATTTGAATAAGACAATAATATGATTAAGGTGTTTACATGAGTTGCTTTTTGAATGTTCCTTTCATGTTCCTGTTTTACATGGTATAGTACATATTTAAATTAATGTCATTACTTCACCATTCAACGGTAATTTCCTCCGCAGCGTTTTACGCAACAACAGATTTTGGGCATTTTGTTTTTAATTTTGTGACTTTTAATTTTGTGACTTTGGGCCATTTTTAATTTTGGGCCACCTCTGCCATTTCATTCACTAACTTTTTATTCATGTCCCCGTGACACTTAAGTCACTTCAAAGGCAAGGCACTTCATAATGTCCATTTCTTCCAGAATTCTCAGCATAGTCATTGATTCCTTCACACTGCAAAAAAAGTGCCATTCTCATTTGTTTGTCGTCAAACGCCTGACAACGGTCGTGTGTTCATCCTTTTGCAAAATGTAGCAAAAAAATCTACAAAAGGGTAATAGTTTGATTAAGGTGTTTACATGTCTGTACTGCACTTCAATAATGCAAATAAAATAGGAATACTCCATGTCTTAATTAGATTTCTGATTAGTTTGATTACGACTTCAGTCAGATTAGGGTAATCAAAAATTAGTTTACATGCAAGACTCTTAGTCAGAGTGTCCATGTAGACGTACTTATTGATACAATATCACGACAATTCTATACTTTTTGAATTAGTGGCCAATTCGTACGAAACCTGATGCCAGTCTTCTGTTGTCCAGTTTTTAATAAGTCAGTTTTGCATTGCAGCCTTAAGCCTGGTTTATACTTCTGCGTCGAGTGATCGGCGTGACCCACAGTGCATGCAATGCGCGTAGTCGTGCATTTATACTTCTGTGCGCTGTTTGTGTTGCTCTGCATTAACACTTCTGAAACGCTAGCTGGTAGTAGGTGTTTATGTTCCTCTGAGTTGAGTTTCTTCGCTGGTGTTTTGTTTTTTCAGAACAATACCTAAATGTACAAGTAGCTCAAACTCGCTCATTTTGAGGCATGAACCGGCGAACGTGCAACAACGTTAATCATAAGGTAAACACAAAACAAAAGTTTCCATCTGGAGCTCCTTCATGGGACTCGACGCTTGTAAACACTCGCTCCATCGGGCTCTCACCCCTGCCCACACTCGTCAGCGCTACCAAGCCGACCAATCACAGAGCTTGCGATATGCGCCGTTGCGATGTGTAGTTAAATTTTTTGAGAGGTCACAGCGAGGGCCACGGCCGACGGCCACAGCGAGGGCTATGCAACCACACATAGGCTGCGCCAGAGCATACGCGTGTGCTTGACGCAGAAGTATAAATCAGCCTTTAATTTGCTGTTTTTAGTTGCTGTGATCTTCTGCTGCTGTAGCTCATCTGCTGGTTTGATGTGTTTTTATTTGAATTAATGTTGCCTTTCTCTCAGTCTCAAATCATATACTTAAGTCCCCATGAAATAATTTGTTTGTGATTAGTACCAATATATTAGTCTTAAAGTAATCTGTAATCTAGTGTGCTTCAAAACAGTGATAATTTGCATTTAGAAGATTCAAAATCTTTAGGTTTGTCACTTCCAGCAACACGAATCAACAATTTTTTTTTATGTCACCTCATACTTCAGTTTTTCATCAAATCTTCTAACCAATCAAATGCTCTCTAGTGTTTGATATGGCCCACCCCCATCAAAATGCTATTGCTGCATGTTGAAGTCAGTCATTTATTCACATCATTCATTCATTTATTCCCATAGTCCCTTATTTATAAGGGGTCGCCACAGCATAATGAACCAACATTTATTCCGGCCATTTGTTTTACACAGTATGTTTTACAACCTTCCAGCTGCAACCCAGTACTGGGAAACACACATACACTCTTACATTCACACACACACACTCATACGCTACGGCCAATTTTGTTTACCCAATTAACTTATATTGCATGCCTTTGGACTGTGGGGCCACCCGGAAAAAAACAACGTGAACACAGGGACAACATGTAAACTCCACACAGAAATGCCAACGGGTCCAGCGGGGACTTCATGCTGTGAGGCGACAATGCTAACTACTGAGCCACCTATTTATTCATTGGCGTGCCGCCCATTTATTCACATCAAAAAGTGTTCAAACCAGGAGTTCACCAAAACACTTGTAATTGTAAGAAAAAAAAAAACGGTAGCCAAGATGCTCTGGACTCATTATTCATTTGAAGCACGCTGTGCTATGGCAAGCCTGAGGGGGGAAATACACTGCACACACACGTATACAGTCAGTGAACAGGGAACAAGGAGATTAAAAATGTATTCTATTTTTATTTGGTGAATATTACTATATAGAGATACTATGTAATTTTGAAATCAGCTTTTGTGTTAAAGGGCACCTATGATGAAAATCATCTATTTTATCTGTTTGGACAGAACTGTATGTAGGTATAGTGTGTCCACAGTAATATTGGAGTGATATAAAGACAATAAGTCTCTTTTTTTTATTTCCTGACGTTAAAATAGCATCCAAATCCATCCCATTTTGAGGCCGACCACAAATTGACGTAGGAGTGCAGTTTCCCCACCCGCTGAATTGATTGACAGCCGCTTATTAACATGTCTTCGTAGTAACACCTATAGTCATATCAACAAGACAGGACGTGCGCGAAGCAACCGGGAATAAAAGATCTGTTCAGTTCGCTGTGATCATCAATCATCATCAAATGTGATCAAGAATGAGTTTAACACGTTTTTAAAACAGTCCATGTTTGTAATGAATTACAGCGATTTACTTCAGCTTTACTTTATCACCACAGCCGCGTGTCAACTCCACAACAAATACATCAGATAATCATTGGGAAAGTTCTTACTGTAGTATTTCTCACAAACGTTACGTGAGATCTGCTTCCTTCATGTCTGTGGCACGTGGGAACAGTGGGTGGGGAGGATTAGCATTAAAGGCACAGGCCACAAAACAGCTACAAGATGCTCAGAGCTAAAAATTACAAACTTCTGCAAAGTAAAATAAATAATCTGATGGGTGTTTTGAGCTGAAACTTTACAGACACATTCAGAGACACAAAAGACTTATATTAAATCTGGAAAAAGAGGTCAACTAGGTGCCCTTTAATGTCACATGAACTGATGCGCATGCAGGCATTGTCTGCTTCAGCCCTGAGAGGTGGCAGCACAGAGTGGATCAAATACATAAGTCAGCACAGATCTAAACATATCAGACCTATTTTAATTATGCAGAAATCTTTATTTTTTAAATGGATAAACAGTAAATTAGACTATGGGTCTGATGCACTTGAGCTCAACAGCTCTGACTGGCACAGTAAATAAACAGAATGCTAATGGCTGTTTAGAAAAAGGGGAGGAGCTACTGTATGTCTTGCCCGGACTTTGTTTCATTTAGGATTACCTCAAACATCAAATAAAAATGCATATTTCAAAGCCCTGTATGAAACCTTTAATCACTGCTCTACACTATTTTGCAGTATAAATAGTATAGTGTATAGCACACTGAAAATACTAAAAAGAATGGGCACCCTTAAATATACTTTATATAATAAACTTAAATTTACTTATTGAACTTTAAAAAAGAAGTATGTACACTTTACTTCATGAATTCAGCAGATGCAATCAGCAGCTAAGTTTGGATTACTTTATTTGTTTTTGGATTGTGCACAGCAAAACTTCTCTTACAAGGAAAACCGTAACACCTCTTGATGGTTATATATTTATTGTATTCATAATTATTATTTAAATATAATATGGTTATACTATTTATACTATCGGTTATACTATTTATTATATTCATATAGCTATAGCATTTGTTAGTTTGGTCATTTGTTTCATTTTATTTTGAAAATTGTTACCAGTTAGTAAAAAACTTAAACTATGGCAATAGTTAAGTGGATAGTATATAGTATGCCATTTGGGACATATTCTCTTGTTATGCTTTAATTTCATACACATACACATGATTGGTGTGTGCAGCACCACTTCAAGTCACCTGCCTCAACCTACCAATCAAAACTCCTCTTTTAGCACGCGAGTTAAATGCGCTTTGAGCACACACAGTTGTGTATTGTCTGAGCTCAGCATCAGTGCCATAAAATGTTCGTCATTCTTAATAAATTTCAACAACATTTGTTTATTATTTCTACTTTACTTAAGCATTTCTGTTATTTCATTTAAAATAAAAACAAAAAAAAAACATTAATACACTGAGAATTATTTAACAAAACTATTTCAAGAATATGTGCTTGATTTATGTTATCCTTGCATTTGTCATTGCACATAATAATTAGTTTAGAATCTAGAGTCTTTTTAGATATCTAGAGATTTTATTACATACTATAGTATCAAATTTTCCCCATCACTTTTGGAGTAATGCTGCCACCCCTGGCGTAAGAAAGTTCGCCCCCC
>CAIGQW010052771.1:4794732-4806007 GCA_903798125.1 Danio choprae
CCCAGATTAATAAAGGGACTAAGCCGAAATGAAAATGAATGAATGAAATTAAGAAAACTAACTTGAGCCTCACAGTGGCGCAGTGGGTAGCACGTTCGCCTCACAGTAAGAAGGTCGCTGATCGCTGGTTCGAGCCTCGGCTGGGTCAGTTGGCCTTTCTGTGTGGAGTTTGCATGTTCTCCCTGTATTGGCGTGGGTTTCCTCTGGGTGCTCCGGTTTCCCCCACAAGTCCAAAGACATGCGGTATAGGTGAATTGGGTAAGCTAAATTGTCCGTAGTGTATGAGTGTGAATGGGTGTGTATGGATGTTTCCCAGAGATGGGTTGCAGCTGGAAGGGCATCCACTGCGTAAAAACATATGCTGGATAAGTTGGCGATTCATTCCGCTGTGGCGACCCCAGATTAATAAAGGGACTAAGCCGAAATGAAAATGAATGAATGAATGAAAACTAACTTGAATGAAAGAAACATTACACAAACTACTGTAGTGGAAATTATTGCTACACTTGTAACACAATGTTCCAGTGGTGTGTTCACAGAAAAAAATCAACTGACTCATTCATACATAAAAATTGGAACTTAATATTTTATATTTAAATGTTTCAATGCAGCACTGTTGAACATGAACATGACTCAGAAGCCCTTGATATCTGCTAATGTGAAGAAAGGTTATATTTCACTGGTGGACTTTAAGTGCCATCTAATGGCTAGATGTTTTCATTGCAGAGGGATGGAGACCCATGTTTTTGCTGAGACTTTTCTAAGCCAGAAATGGGTCGTTGATGATATAAGGGCATGATTTATGGCCAACCCTGCTATAATTATTTTTACTACAAAGATACCGCAGCACACTACATAGACAATCAGTGTAAAGCATTGGCTTAGGGGGACAGAACTACATTTTATCTGCCCTCTGTCTGTCTATATATCTATTTGTCTGTCTGTCTATATATCTGTCTGTTTGTCTATCTTGTCTGTCTGTCTGTCTATATATCTATATATTTGTCTGTCTGTCTGTCTGTCTATTTTTTTATTGACAATTCCTGTGGGAAAAAGATTGTTTATATTTTGAATTGTTCTTCACACTATGATGAATGGTTTAATAAAAGATTTGGGGAATCAAAATGATTTTTCTATGTAATCAAATATATATTAATGAGCATCATGAGCAGAGCTGGACTATTTAAAAGCAAAATAACAGGTCTTTGAGGGTCAGAAATCTGGCAAAAAAGCAACTGATCAAATACTTATTTGACACAGTAATTTACAAATAATTTGTTTAAAAAAATCATACAATGTGATTTCCGGATTTTTATTTTTATATTCTGTCTCTCACAGTGGAAATGCACCTATGGTGAAAAATCTAGACCCCTCCATGATTTCTAAGTAGGAGATATTGAAAAATCACAGGGTGATCAAATACTTATTGACCTCACCAACAGTGTAAATGAGTAAACTATAAAGAATCAGAATATATATCAGTTTTGGGATTTAATTCAATTATTGTCATTATTTATCATTGTTTTTATTTCCATCATTATTTTATAATCCATCAGTTTTTTTTGTTTGTTTTTTTAAATATAACCTATTTTCACTCATATTTTGAGGAAACATCTACATTCGCTCACTGAACAGGTGCATTGCACTCTTAAGAGTCTCCATGGGATCTTTTTATTCCATAAAAGGTTCCTGAAGTGAAAATTGTTCTATGATTATGCTCTTCATACAAAGAATATAATGGTTCTATTAAGCACTGAGTAGGCATTTAGGGAACAAAAACGTTCTGCAAAAGCCTTTACATGGAACCTTCATTCTTATGTGTGTGTGTGTGTGTGTGTGTGTGTGTGTGTGTGTGTGTGTGTGTGTGTGTGTGTGTGTGTGTGTGTGTGTGTGTGTATACATATTATTATTATTATTATTTATTCATTCATTCATTCATTCATTTTTTATTTTGGCTTAGTCCCTTTATTAATCTGGGGTCGCCACAGCGGAATGAACCGCCAACTTATCCAGCATATGTTTTACGCAGCGGATGCCTTTCCAGCTGCCACCCATCTCAGGGAAATATTATTATTTATTTATTTTTTACTCTAAATGGTTTCTGGGGATACAGACATTTAAGCATAATATAGGCATAATATAAACATAATAAAATCAGGGACATGTAAATACTAGAAACGTAAAGCCTTTATACAAAACATACAACCTCATTCATTAATTTTCTTTTCGGCTTAGTCCCACCGCGCCGCCCCAACATACAACCTGTATAATTAATATATATTAAATTAAAATTATATATATTCTTGGAAAATGAAGAATATTACTACCTTATTTTCATTCCTTTTGCCCTTTATTTTCTTACCTTTTATGAATGTGTCGTGAATTACTTTACAAACACAACCAAGATAAGAGATGAATGAAACAGTCATCGTGACAGATGTTCAACGAGGAAAAAAAGGCTGAATGACAGTGACGCTCAGCTTGAGTCTGGAGCTGTGGACTCGTGAACGCCACGTACCTCTTCTAACAAACGCACTTGCCGAGTTACCATGGAGATTTTTGACAGACAGATTATATGAGCAATGGCAGGCCACCGCGCAAAAAAGTTAAATGCGGAAGCTAGACGGTTTCACCAATCATTGTGTGAGGGGCGTGGTTGTACAGCGCATCGGGCGGGGTTTGTGATGAGGAACTGTGTTTAGCACGCATCAGGTACAAGAAGTTGCAAATGAACTGTCAAAGCGGTTTTACCACTGACGCTTGATCGAGAAGACGCGACATTGAGTTGGTAAATACTGCTCTCAGGGGGTCTTTCAGGGGTAAGCGCTCACCTGTTGCTCATTACACTCAGCTGCTGTTTTCTCTTGTATTACTGATGCTTACAGAACCGTATGGTGGAGTTTAGTGAAGAGCGAAAATGACATTCAGAATCCTTGTCATTTAGTACCTTCTGTAATGTATATTAGCGTTATCAATTCAGTCTGAACGCATCATCTTAAATGATTAGCTGGTAATTGTTGAAAATGTTTACTTTCCTCGTACAGACAGGGATTGCCAAGATTTATCTTACACGTGCAGGTGATGTCACCATGTAGTTGTAGGAATTCTCATGTTCAATTCAAATGTACGTAAATGCAACATGACATATAATAATACAATTACACATTACGTAAGATTATATGTTGTACATAATTGTATTATTTATATTCTATAAATATATATGCACACATAAACACAATAATCTAAATTACACAGTTTTGAAGAGTTAATTATATATTCAAAAATTAATAATAATAGGTTTAATAAAATAATAATTGTAATAGCAAATACTTAATAGTAATGTTGATAATAGTGCCAGTTAGTAATTAATTGTCACAGTTATTGTATATAATTGATCTTTTCGTCTCTTTACATCTAATATACAAATCTTTAGTACCTTTGAATTGTTTATATGCTAATATGCTACAAATTTATTAAACCTATAACTATATTTCTAGATAGTAATTTAATCATTCATAATAGCAAAGATAAAAATGATAAATAGTCACATTACATTTTGTGGTTTAGATTTTGATTGTAGTGTAATAATACAAACTTTTTGCAAAGCTTTTTTTATTTGTGTTAAAATAAACAGCATTTATTTAGTTTTTGACAATTTTCTATTTTAATAAATAATTAATATCAGTTTTCCGAATGAAAAGTTCCAGTTGTGGTGTTCTTGTTCATAGATGTGGAGACCGTCACACTGTTGCTTGATTCTGGCTCTGTGGGCTTGTTTGGATGCATTGCCAGTTGCTGTGGATAAAACCAAAGTGAGCCCTCCAGCAGAGGAACAGGAACCACCTCAAAATGCAGTAAGCACTTGTATCATTTAATAAATGTCAGTTAAAATAAAGAAAAAAACAACATGGTCGTGTAAAATAAGTCGTTATAGTAAAGTTAGTCTAGTGTTTGGATGGGTGTGACAGTTTGAAATCTCCAGAGAGGTTTGGTAAGCATGCAATAAGCAATAACATAATCTGAGTGACTCGGATTACTCAAATCTTTAGCAAAAGTTCATTATCATGTAAGTACATTTTAAAATACCCTGTTTCCCTAGTGTCCTTTCTCACAGTAAATCTAATTTGACCTCCTTCAGGACACCGGCTTGCACTATGATCGATATCTCAGAGAGGTTATCGATTTCCTGGAAAAGGACCCGCATTTCAGAGAAAAACTTCATAACACCGACATGGAAGACATCAAGGTATTGCAGCATCTCATTTCCCAACTTGACTTTGCAGAGGCTAAAGTAGACTAAACACCCCTTTGCTTACATCTCACTCCTTGTTTTGGTAAAACAGCAAGGAAAGCTGGCGAAAGAGTTGGACTTTGTCAGCCATAATGTGCGAACAAAACTTGATGAGCTGAAGAGGCAAGAAGTGAACAGACTGCGTACCTTAATCAAAGCCAAACAAGACATGAATGGAGAAAAAGGTAATACAAGCATAACAACAAAAATAAGCTTGTTTTGTGACTCATTACAGCGTATTATGAAATGTCCTCCACCATCTTGTTTTTGCTTTTATGTTTACAGAATAATGTAGAGTTGAGGACAAATTAACCCTCTGGAGAAATTGAAATCTTTTATTTATTTTTATTTAATTATTTTTCTAATTTGATGTTTAACATAGCAAGAAAAATTGTCACAGTATTTCCAATTATATTTTTCTTCTGGAGAAAGTTTTATTTTATTTACCATGACTTAAATAAAAAATCAAAAGAAAAGAAGGTCAATATTATTAGCCCACTTAAGGTATAGATTCTTTTTTCCAGTTAGCTACAGAACCAAACCACTGTTGTCCATTGACTTGCCTAAATAACCTACCTTGCCTAGTTAACCTAATCAACCTAGTTAAGCTTTTACATTTTTAAGTTGAATACTAGTATCTTGCAAAACAGCTAGTAAAATATTATGTACAGTTGTAATGCCAAAGGCAACATAGAAATTAGTTATTAAAACTATTATGTTGAAATGTCTTAAAATTAGAAAATATTTTTTTTTAAAAGATAATGATTTTAAAAATTGTCTTCCACTATACCTGAGACTAATATTCGTCAAATCAATTTACTGTAAAAAAAAAAAAAACTGTAAGGACAACCATATATGACTAATGAGATGCTCATTATCTTTCAGGTATGACAGTGGACCACCAAGCACTTCTGAAACAGTTCGAGCATCTGAATCACATGAATCCACACACATTTGAGGTGGAAGATTTGGATCGCCTCATAACATCGGTGAGCTGTGAAGCTGACTTCATGTTGGCTTCAATTTACACTCACAGTTGTCACACATTTTCAATCAGGGAACAAATGACTTTTCACTGGCAGTAATTAGATATTACAATAAAAAGAATCTGTATAAACACATTTGTTCTTCTCATTACGTCTTCTCATCTCGGGACCATTGCTGTCTATGGAGGATGAGAGAGCTCTTTTATTTCAACCATAATATCTTAATTATTATGTGTTGTATATTTGTTACAAAGATGAATGAAGGTCTCGGGGGATTGGAACGACATGAGACTTAAGTAATTAATAACAGAATTTCATTTTTGCGTGAACTAACACTTTAAAAGAATTGCATCGCAAAGGGAATTTGATTAAGCATATTTCCTTGTGTATTTTGACAACAGATGCCGGTCTTATGCTCATGCTGTATCATATCATATGTATTTTATTTTATTGTTTACATTTCTTTCTTTCTTTTTCTGTATTCATATTTTATACATTGATTGCAATGTGCATTGCTTTGGATAAACGCAGCAGACAAACATTCATTTGTATTTTGGTACATGAGCTGTTGGCTATCGGTCTTAAGTGTCAATTTTTACATTTTTCTCTCCTATTAATTTCTTTATTTTGTTCAATTAAGGCTACTAATGACCTGGAAAACTTTGACAAGGAAAGACATGAAGAGTTCAAGAGGTACGAGATGATGAAGGAACATGAACGGAGGGAACATCTTAAAACGCTGGACGAGGAAGAGCGCAAAAAAGAAGAGGAACATTATGAAGAGATGAAGAAAAAACATGCAGACCATCCCAAACTCAATCATCCTGTAAGCTAAACTCTTACCTTCTGTCTATCTTAACTATTATTACAAAAATCTAATGAGCCAGTTTGTGATATTAAGTGGTTTAGTCGTGATGCCAAAACCTGGAACATCTAAGACTGGCTTATTGTGTTGTTGATGTGTGTTTTAATAATCCTTTATGATTGTAGCTTGTCAGACTGTATGAACATATTCCTCATGTCACACTGTAAGATCTCAGTTGTCATAATGTCAGATTGAATGACAAGTCAAGACACACCAAACACAGACACATGCAAGCTTCATTTGGAGTTTGCCGTCATCAATCAGTGACACGTTCAGGAACCCGCATTCTGAAATCATACCTTACAGTGTTCATTTTACTTATAACATGATTTGATAATAAAACCGGACAAAAAGGGATATTTCCCAGAGGTTATTTGATAGGAATCCTTTAGGACTTCCCAAATTTGTCTCGGATAATCAAAATGATGGCTGAAATCGCACAGAACTAGTCTGACTTAATTTTCCTGTGGCCAACTCAAGATTTTACAGTTTCAGTTCCAGTTTTAAAATAAGGGTTTTGGTAATTATTTTAGTAAAATAAGTCTGTTGTAAAAAAATAATTGAAAGATAATGCACACACTCACATCTTCAAACATTTTTATCTAGCAACTTATTAGAAACTATCATTTTAATAGAAACTTATTAGAAATTATAAATTCTAAATTAAAAAAACATTTCAGTATGCGGGGTTTTAAAAACGTATCCAGGTATTAAGTTTTGTGTACTTTAGATCTTATTTTATTTGTAAATTAAAATAAAAACAGGAAAATCTTGAGGGAACAAGTGGTGAATTATCTTGAGGCTTTTTACATAATAGGTATTCCTTGCTTGTCCTAATTCTATAATATTTCTTTTTTATTCAGTTTTTTTAAATATTAGAAGCAGTTCTATTTATTCATTCATTTTTTTCGACTTAATCCATTTATTAATCAGGGGTTGCCACAGTGGAATGAACCGCCAACTTATCCAGCATATGTTTTACGCAGCAGATGCCTTTCAAGCTGCAACCCATCACTGGGAAACACCCGTAAACTCTCATTCACACTCAAACACTATGGACAATTTAGCTTACCCAATTCACCTATACTGCATGTCTTTGGAATTGTGGGGGAAACGGGAGCATCCGGAGGAAACCCACGCAAACACAGGAAGAACATGCAAACTCCACACATAAATGCCAACGGACCCAGCTGAGGCTCGAACCAGCAACCTTCTTGCTGTGAGGCGATTGTGATACCCACTGCGCCACCCCTGCAGTTTCATTAGTGGCCTTAAATATTTGTTTGCATTTTGTTTTTGTAACTGGGCAGAAAAATGTTGTATTTATAAGCCTATATTAGGGGTGTAACGGATCACGGTTGATCCATGATTCGTACGAATCACAATCCTCAGGTTCGGAACACACGTGACCCATGGATTAATAAAAAAAAATTTACTTGTAGATTAATCCTAAATTTGTAACGATTGCAAAGAGATCACCTCTCGTGTCATTCAAGTCACATGTATGAAAGCATTTAGACTTTCCTGTAAAATATAATGTTGACGGAAAAAGTTGTGGTAGGTTATTCGGGATGTGGTGGGTTTCATTAAAGGTGTTTTTTGCCACTACTGGATGCCACTAACACCCATGCAACATAAATTATAAAGGATGGTGATTTGCATATGTTTATTAATCCTTCGAATCGCTGCATTCAAACCTGTGCTTGAAAAACGCAAAAATCCAGAAATTCAGTCTTTAGTCTTTTGAGTTGGTTATGAAGTTACAAACCGTCAAATAACACAGAAGTACTGGGAGACCAGTTTATAGTTTAGATAAAACCACTGATGGTTATGGTAAAGATTAAAATCACCATCATATGCATTTAACTTGAGGCTCAAAAATGAAAGTTGTAGGCAGCGATTACATTATTTAACTAATAGGTGGCGACAACCAGTCATCAAATACATGCCACTTAATAATTCTTCAAAAATGATACATCTTGCAATAAATCATGACGTATTATGAGTGAATAACTGAATCATTTGTTGAAAATGAGACTAAATGTAGAAATCTAACATTATAATTTGTACAACCCATGTTTATTTTTAGAGTTATCAGCAACAGTAGTAACAGTAATTTTTTTTTTTTTCACAGTACTGAATATTTTACAATTTATTTTTATTCAGCTAACTATTTATTCATTTTATTTTTAATAAAATTACAGGGTCTAAGTTCTATTTGTTAAAAGCAAAGATGCCTTGCAGTACATTACATTTATCTTCTCTCCTTTTTGGCCAATTCGAAAAATGGTCCGATTCGTGACTAAAAAACCATAATGTGATCCGAACCATGAGATTTGTGATCCGTTACACCACTAGCCTATATACTGGTTATATATCCACGTAGAGATAACATCCCTTTAGAACATTTGAAATTTTCATTTTTAAATACTTTCATCCAATCAGCAACCAGAACATAGAACCAAGACCCGCCCTCCATTTTTCTTTATTATGATGTTTCATTCAGAAAAATCACAAAATGAACAGATCTGTCGCTACTTCTGTTGCATAACACAACTTTAAATGTTAGATATTTTAAGTAAATACATGTTAATCATAAAATTTAAACCTTAATTGTTGTTGATTGGGTCTGTATTTGTGCTAACAGGGCAGTCAAGACCAGCTGAAGGAGGTCTGGGAGGAAGCCGATGGTTTGGATCCCAATGATTTTGATCCAAAGACATTCTTCAACCTACATGGTGATATAAGTGACCCTATATCTCTCTCTTTCTCCATTCTGAACACAGTAGATTATATGACACTGCGACATTATTGTGGCATCTGTCTGCTTTCACAGACACTAATGGAGATGGATATTTCGATGAGCAAGAGCTGGAAGCTTTGTTTACCAAAGAGGTTCCCCTTAATAACCCTTCCATTCATCATAATAGCGTACTTGGAGGATGAGTTGGTGCTAAATCTGTTGTTTGTCTCCACCGTGTCCAGCTGGAGAAGATCTATGACCCCACACAAGAAGAGGATGATATGGTGGAGATGGAGGAGGAGAGACTGAGGATGAGAGAGCATGTGATGAATGAGGTGGAAGCATCATAGCATGTGCTGATCATATTGTCTCAGTGATGCTTCACTTCTATTCATTTCTTCTGTTCTATTTCGTCTGTTCATAGGTTGACACTAACAAAGACAGGCTTGTTTCACTTGAGGAATTTATTACTGCCACGAACAAGAAGGAATTTCTAGAGCCAGATGAATGGGAGGTAACTTTTTTTATTTCTTTTTTTTTTAGTGAATATAGAATTTTGTGTTTATATATTTTGCCACTACCATACCATTACCACTGTCGTATACAAATTTTTATTTTTAATATGCTAGTTTAATTTTAATATATATATATATTCTTATTTTATTATGTGTAGGTTGGGTTTATATAGATACGTTATGCTAAATGTTCTCCCCGTGTTCGCCTGAGTTTCCCCCCACAGTCAAAAGACATGCAGTGTAGGTGAATTGGGTAAACAAAATATTGGCCAGTGTATGAGTGCGTGTGTGAATGTGAGGGTGTATGGGTGTTTCCCAGAGCTGGGTTGCAGCTTCGCTGTGTAAAAAAAAAAAAAACATATGCCAGAATAGTTGGCGGTTCATTCCGCTGTGGCAACCCCTGATAAATAAGGGACAAAGCCAAAAGAAAATGAATGAATGAATGAATGTTATGCTAAATGATGATGCAACATGATTTAGACCCTTTTATTTATTGTTTTACCTGTATAACATATAACATGTTAACATCTCGTTAACACTTTATAATAACTGAACGCTATGAATAATTGATTAAGCATTAGCAAATAGTTCTAGTTCATCTGTTGTTGAACTATGTAACTCTACATAATAGACATTAGTAAGTAGTTAAATACAGCTACAAATGCTGTATTGTTGATAAGCAGGGCCAGACGGAATCTTTTTTTGCTATCTGTTTATGTACACACATTTGTAAAAAATCTGCAGTTTTGCATAAATTATTTTAGCTGTATAGTAACTAAAAACTTCAATGGAACAAAGGTATCACTTTAGTGTAGGTGACAATTGACAGCATTAACAAGCCATTAATTAACACTACTAGCTTAATAAACTACTAATTAATTATTGTTTATTAATAGTTAGTAAGGTAGAGGTTAGGTTTGTGTTTTGGGTAGGAATAGGGTTCCAGACTAAGATCATACTTTATAACTGCTAATGAACTGTTTATATCTTAAGAATAAGTAATAAGCCAGTAGTTAATAGCATGAATTGTGACCTAAGCAAAAGTGTTACCAAAACTTAAAACATGGAATGAAAAATTATTACTTTAAAGCTTTAATTCAAAGTTTACAATGCAAATCCAATTAGATACTTTGTTTACGTATCATATAATTTATCTACTAAAAGACAGAAAATATTACTTTTGTATGGTAAATAAACCATATAATCATTTGCATATTAGTCAATTTTACAGAAATTAATATTAAAACAATAAATATTTACAGTATTTGCAAACATCTACGTAAGTAAATCAAATTTCTCATTGCTAAATTGAGTATTGCAGTACTTACAAAATAGTTATTTAAGAGTAGTTGGTGGTTTTTAAGATCTTACAGAACGAGCAAGTAAATGATTAAATAAATGTTCAAATGATAATTTATACATCTTATTTTTTAGGCTTATAGTAATAGTTAATGTACAGTAATAAGCATGATAAAGTACATCCGGGATGGTTGTTTTTGCAGGATAAAGCTCTTCAGTCCTTTTCTTTGCGTTGGGCTGCTGATCCCCTCCGGGGATGTACTTTATCCCCAACATAACATACCTTGGAATGTCATGACTGACCAATCAGAATCAAGTATTCCAGACAGCAATGTAATAATGCTACATGGTGATTCATAGTGTGCAGGCATTATACAGTGTTGCTAAAATCTCTTTAAAAACGTTTAATTAATTTTTTTTTTTTTTTTATGCGAACATAAATATTGGGAATGTCTGAATCACGTATTAAAAAAATTACAGAAAGATTAAAATACATAAATAAAATAAAACTATTTTCATTAGGTAAGCATTATATTGATCAGAAGTCACAATATAAAGACATTTTAAATTATATAT
>CAIGQW010052771.1:4816007-4834253 GCA_903798125.1 Danio choprae
ATATATATATATATATATATATATGCAAAATAAACTTTGTAAATGCTGATTTTAAATGGCTTTAAGTAGTGTGTGCATTATCATGCAAGTCGATGTTACATTGATATTTTTTCTCAAGCACCTCGTACAAAGCTTAATAACTGGTTCATTTTTAATTTAATCATTAATACATTATGTAAAATAATGTTAACGAGGCCTGGCAGTGGAAAGTGCCTTGTATTCAGATATGAATATGCATTTAGCAGTTATTATTTCACAAGTAAAATGGCCTTGTTAGTATCAGCTTAAACCATGACCATTAATCTGTGCTATGCCTGACTTGAACTGGTGCTGGTACAAGTCTCATTATCAAGGTATCTGTCCATAAATCTGCTTTATGGTGTTTCAGCTTTTGATTGTTATGAATGGGGGTCAAGTTTCAGTAATCTGGCACTTTAGTAGCCTATTTTTGACAGTTCTGTAAAAGCAATCATGACAGACTTGCCATTTATTTCCACCCAACTTCATTCTTAAACTAATATTTTCTAAATCAGTTTTTTTTTTTTAATCAACTGATGCCCAGTCATTTTCTGGTCCAATAATTCTGCCTTAATTGATCAGTTTCTATAATATAGTCTTCTTGTGGACATGTAATACTTTTTGACTTCTCAGTATTAATATTATAGTGTTTTGGGGGTATTTTAAAAGGAACTTGTATTATACACGATCTTGTCCCATCTGATCACCACTTGTAAAAAACAAAAGACTAAACCCACAACAACATGCTATGATTACACTTTTAGAAAACACCCTGAAGCAAACTGAAGAAGAAATTGTATTTACAATATCTGCGCTCAAAGTTGATGTATTGAACGCCTCCTTCAAATCACCGGGACGCCGAGGGTTCAAACTGAAATGACAAGAGATGAAGTCGTTAAAACGTATCTTCATCATTCGTGAGTTTAGAAGCAGCTGATCACCAGAGAGTGGACGCGCCTTTCCGTTTCTACCGAAACCCAGCCGTGGTTCTCGTTACATGAGAAACTGCCCCTGCTGAAAGACTTTTTCACGTGTTCTGGCAAACTGAAGAACGTCTTGGAAACACCCATGACATTGTCTACCTGAAACAGTCGACAGATAATAATAATAAAAAAAACAATAGCAAGCAAACTACTAACAACTTCAGAACTTCTCATAACTATAACGTAAGAAATCCTCACAAACCTCTTCCTGACTTATGCCCGTGTTTTTCAGATAAACAAACCCCACATCGGTGAAGGCCCTTTGCACTTCTTTACTTAAATGATCCAATTTATCAGCCGATACATTCGTCCTTCCCAGTTCGTACACGTTGAAATCCACCACTGGAATCTCCATTTTTACTCGAGAAAATACGCCGTCAAAGTTCTTTGCTTCCTGCAGCACAGCCTAAACACATTATCGAACCGATGTTGTGCAATGCAGTCATTAGACACCCACAAATGAATGACCAAACAATGACAGCACAAAGATCACTGGCTTTCAGCCTGTTCAACACATTTCCCTATAGACTATCCTACAATTTTGCAGCAGACCGTGTTAATTTTGTATTACGAATTACACCGTGTTACTGTATAAATTCAAATAGGTTAAATGTTTTCTGAAAGCATTATAGAATGTGCACTGGTGTTGAATATTGGTTACCGATGCATGCATGGCAGTCCTATGTTTTTGCATTGTTTTTGAAAGAAAATGTTATACACGACTCATCTTGAGCCATTTTTCTAAATGTTTGCATCTAAACTCACTGGGTAACATTATATTGCAGAGTATATGTTTAAATGCAAGAAATGCACCATATAATTATCAATTATTAGACAGATAGCAAAGTAAAATTCAGTGTCATGCTCCCAAGATTAATTTTCATGAGAAAAGAGCAAAGGATCCACAATACCAGATAAATAAAAAAAAAAAAAAAAAGTTTGATTACTGAAAATACCTGGCATCCTCCTTTCACAAAATAAATGCAATAAAACAAATTGGTCTCTAAAATCCTTTATCCAAACATCTTAAGCTTTTATTTGGATTCATGTCTTGAATGAAACTAGAAAAAAACATAATAAAAAACAAGCACAAAGTCATTTTCAAAATTGCTTTTTAAAGTACAGTTCATGTTTTCTTTCCAAATTTGCCCCTTTTGTCCTTAATTTTCTTCATCTTCTTGCCTTGCCACTGTTCTTTCTGGTTTGTGCCTTCTAGTTTTCTTTTCTTGTCACTAATGAGGGAAAAAAACAGAAATAATAGTTTATAGAAGTTCTTGATCCCAAACAAAACACCAAACAAAAGACCCCTCAATCTCAGCTCCATTTATTACCGCTTACCCTTTTATGCTAACAATAGCTGTATGTCCTGCTTTCTTCAACACTTGATCCCATTCCTCATCCTCTCCTCGAATCATGTACCTTCATTAAAAAAAATCAAAATAAAAAAACTGAAATCAACACTGCCCATCCATATATTAATATATACAAAACTTCAATAGCCTATTTTAGTTAAAAGGTTCAGTCACTCAACCCAAAATGAGCACTTGTGACATGCAGGTTGAGCAAAGCAAGCAATAATAGGCAAGGTTAATAAGCAATGGCGTTCAAATATTGCTTGAATGAAGTGGTGTGTCTTCTACACGAGCACAGAAAACATCCAAATTAAGAATGAAACTGAAAGGGAGAGAAACTAATTAAGCACATATTTTTTTGACTGTCATTTTCCTTTTTTTTATTAGAAATACAAGGCATTTAATTCAGTAGCCCATGGATGCGATTGTTATAAACTATTCATTCAATCATTCATTCATTTTCTACCGCTTATCCGGGGCCGGGTCGCGGGGGCAGCAGTCTTAGGAGAGAAACCCACACTTCCCTCTCCCCAGACACTTCCTCCAGCTCCTCCGGGGGGATCCAAGGCGTTCCCAGGCCAGCCGAGAGACATAGTCCCTCCAGCGTGTCCTGGGTCTTCCCCGAGGCCTCCTCCCGGTGGGACATGCCTGGAACACCTCCCTAGGTAGGCGTCCAGGAGGCATCCAAAACAGATGCCCGAGCCACCTCAGCTGGCTTCTCTCGATGTGTTATAAACTTAATGCACCTAATCTGCATCTCTTTTACCAAGACTGTAACAAGTCCATATCAGAGGATCTGGGCCCACATTTATCAAGCTTCTCAAAGTGCTATTTTAGTGTTAAGTTTATAAGTAGGAGAAATTCCATGAATTCTCAGCACTTATGTATAAAATTGATCACATATCTTAAAGCTAAGAATAACTCTCACTCTCCAAGTTATTTAAGACAGCTCCAGAGATCTCTCAAGTGGTTAGGATTTGCCAGCAGGGCTTTGTGGAGTAGAGAACTGCGCGGGACACATTTCAGTGACCTTGTTGACTGAATGATGATGCGCTAAAACAGTGACGTGAGCAGCGTGCGCGCGCGAGTAAACTTCTACTTTACAAAAAAAATTGGCAGCTGAACAGCAATAGGTCCTTTAAACGTCCTAAAGTATGCACTCTTTGTGAAGAAAAAGTACTTTTGAGTGTGTAACAGAAGAACAGTACCGCCGCTTCCTATACGCAGAGTACATAGGTTGCGTAAGGCACCAACTCTGGAGGGGGGCACCATCTCGGTTGCTCAAAAAAAATTATTAATATTTATTTTTGTAATGTTAACATAAACTGAGTGTAAAATATATTATATATTGCTAATATGTTGATAAATACATCTAAAAAAAATTATTTTATGGCGAACGCAAAAAACATGTGAAGTAACCTTTTTTCCCCCATGCGCGCGTATGCGATTGCCCCGGCCCACTTGTGTTTGTGACTTGCAGCGTATGATTATAATTGATGCAAGTTGCAACTCTATGCCCGGGAAAAGACAACAGCAGTCTGGAGCCGAGAAGAGGAAAAAAGTGCAAGATGAATCGCGTGCATCACTTTCAGGTAACGGTCCATGAATCTGGAAAACATTATATTTTGGTTGTTCAAGTAAATTAGTGAGTCTAATGTTTAACTTCTGTCTGATTGTTTACATTCTGTTTCTTGTTTTGCTGCTATGCATTGTGTTTTGAACTATGATAGGACATGTTTTATGACTTTTCGTAATAAATCAATCCGTTTGCCCCTCTCCCCCATGTTGCTGCTAATTACACAAACTCTTTTATTATTATTATTATTATTATTATTAACTTTTGTTCTGTTTGCACACCAGCTAACTACATACACATGCAGTGCACAATTATTTGACTATATGTATTATTTATTATAATTCAGCGCAGTTATCTTTGTTTATTGTTTTGTCTATTTATATATTCTTTCTAATTGCTGCTGTTCTCTCTGAGAGCTGCAAGTTCATTTTGTTGAATCGCTGCAGTGACAATAAAATCTCTTTAGTCTTTACATCGGTGGATTGGTGTGTTTTTAATAGGACAGTTCTTTTCATTTTTTTACATTACTATATGAAATGACAAAACAGACTAACATTCTGTCATTTCTGAAATATCAATAATATCAAATATAAAGCCACAGGCCATAAACCATTTTTATTGCATGGATTCCTTAATGTTTATATTTTTCTGAATGTTAACAAAAAGTTTTTGTTTAAAAGTACACTCATTAATCAAAATCTTTTATTTGATTCATACTGACAGCAAGGGTCAGTTTTTGATAAATCCACATTTTGGTTGTAGTCTGTAAACATGAAGAGTGCTTGACTGTCCATCTACCAGCTATGCAGGTAATGAGAGGGATTTATTCCTTACCTGTTGTAAATGTTTGATTTTTAGGAGCGCTTCTGCAGCAGACATGTCAGTGGGTTTTTTTATGTAAACTGTCATTTTATAATGTAAATATTTTAATGTTTAAGTATAATTCTGAATGTTTATATGCATATTTATATATTTAAACAAATAAATACATGTTTAAATACATATGTCTGTGTGTTTTTGTTTCTCTGTGGGGGCACCACAGCACCCTTTTGGCCAGCAGCAGCCCTGCAGAAGAATATGCAAGCTTTGGAATATAATACTTTCTCATTAACGGACCATTCTGCTGCTTAATTACATGCCCTGTCAATCATCTTGTCAGATCGTCCACAGTTCTTTTATATTTCATTTCCTGCCATATCGGAGATGCAGCAGGATGTTTGTTAATCAGCCATTCGCAGGTCAGTCAAGCAGAGAAATCACCAAACACATCTTTATAAAAATTCACTTTGTTGTTGCAGATAAGAAAAACATGAAACTAATATTTTTTGACAAGGATTGATATTATTAATAATCATTCAAACATCTTTACCCTAGTCTCACTCATCCACCATGTTTGCAGTTTGTTAACACTTTTTTATCTGTTTGTAGTTTCAATCAAATTTACACTCGGTGCACAATGCATTGTGGGCAATATTAGCCTTTAGAGTGAGCATGAATTTGCACTTTAAATTTATAATGGAAATAGTAGATCATCCAGGTAACCTTTTAAAATACTAATTTCAACATACTTCGATTTGGGACACACAAATAATTTATTTGTATAGCGCTTTTCACAATAATTATTGTTCCATGCAGCTTTACAAAAGCAGAAAAAGTCAAAATCAGAAAAAGGTTAAGTTGTGAGTGGGGTGAAAAGTACAGTTGCCAAGCATGCAAATGAATTCATCTGTACTTTTTCAAAAAGGTGCAAAAACACTTTCAATGATTATCTGATCATTACATTTTTTTAAGAGCTTCATTTGTGTATTGTGTAAATAAATAATTTGTGTAAATAAATATTTTTATGCAAATACTCACTCTGAAAGATTCATATCCTTAATCTTCTCAATGTCCTTTTTGTGTTTCTCTTCAAACTCTTTGGCTGCATCATCCTAAGGGATAAAACATTTTAATAATATACGTTGTTAGAAAAATGTTCAAAAATATTAAGCTTATTTAGTCTTTTGTAATTTTGTAGAAAATGTAGCATTATTACTGTGTAATGGTACACAAAAAACAATAGTTTACTAAACAAACTACTATAGTAAACTAAACATTATACTAAACATACACATTTAAGACTTTTTTTTAACAAATGCCATTACTTGTTTCAATTCTTGTGTTTCACTGTGACAATATGTTATTACTTGTTTCTTGATTTTTGTACACAAAAATCTGCATCTCAAAAACCATTTGGACTTTGGAGGGACTGATTAATACAATTAAACATTATAAATTAAGTTCTGCACGAGCAGTTCACGAATTCAATTCAATTCAAGTTTATTTATATAGCGCTTTTTACAATGTAGATTGTGTCAAAGCAGCTTAACATGTTCTAGTGAAGTCCAGATTTCAGGGTTTAGTTCAGTTTAGTTCAGTTCAGTTCAGTGTGGTTTAAGTTTCACTGCTGAAAGTTCAGATACATGAACACATGAGCTCTGAAGAGAACTGAGTCAAAAATTGTATTGTTACAACGATTACATTACTTCCACTCTCTGAAACACCTTGACTGTCTTTTTTGCATTTATAGAGAAATGCAATACATTTAGTTCAGTTGGATAATGGATGCTATTATTATTAATATTATTATTAACTAAATGCACCAGCTCCCATTCAGCAGGAGTCAAATCTCGCTTACAGCAAAGAAGAATTCACTTATTCTACAAACAAGACTTTATATAAGGAAAATGGTGGATACATGGAGTATAAATGCGGAAAAACAAATGTGTGTACTGTTGCTATATTTTTAATTGATAACACTTTAGAATAATGGTCCATTAGTTAATGTTAGTAAGTATATTAACATTAAGTATGAATAATGTTGTAAAGCAATTATTAATGATAGTTTCAACATTTACTAATGCATTATTAAAATCCAATGTTGTGCTTGTTAACATTAGTTAATGCACTGTGAGTTAACATGAACTAACATTATTTAACTGAAATACCAGTCTGGACCAGGAGCGCTATTTTACTGCATTTAAAACATAAAAACCTAAAATAAAGCATAAAACCTAAAATGCATGATACATGACCCATTTTGCCGGGATTTGAACTTGCAGTCTACCTGTTGTGTAACAGTCAAATGAGAGAAGCTTGATGAATTGGGGAAGATATGAAATAGTCAGGAAGACCAATCAAGAGAGAGTGATTATGGATAGCCACGCCTCCATTATCAAAAGTCTGTGTTTCAGTCTATAAGTATATTGAAGGTGCCAGGTGTGGATGCCAGGCGTAACTGTAACTAAACTTACAGTCATTAAAACGAAGGGTAATGGACAACATGGACAAAAATCAGAAAACAATAATATAAATACCAGATCTTCATTCAGTGTCTGCACTGTTGGTTCCAGGCTAATGTCTTTAGTGGCCACCATCTCTGCTTCAACTGCCCTCTCCTGAATAGTGTTGAAGAACTGCAGAGGAGGAGACAAAACAAACAATAACTAAACACTCTAACAACAATATAGACTTATATCCATGCAGTGCGTTTCTCACTCCCTCTGGTGTTAGTTCTCTGATAAGAGGCTTCAGTGCTAATCCATTAAGGCTGCTTTAATCAGTGTGTGTATGAGAGAGCTGTAAAGAGGGCTGGTTTGGGTCTCACCTGCACCACTTTACGGATGATACGGTTGAACAGGCCCATAAGCTGAGAACTGGGCAGATCAATCTCCTTCTCCAGCTCATCTACACTCTTGTGCTGAAGGCCAATTCCCAGAAGTAGAGCCTGAAGACAGACAGAATCGATACTTTTTTTTAAATATGCCTCAATACACACCAGAGATGGAAATTCACATCTCAAACCTGATAAAACAACTCTTTAATTAAACATTTCACATATAGAATTTTATGCAGATTGTTTTTATAAATAATTATTATTTTTTTATAAATAATTATGATTGTTTTGAGTTATAATAATTAACAAAAACATAAATCTAATATCGTATTACTTGAAATAAAGCTTAATAAAAAGATCTGTCAAGAGAATAGTTCTCATTTTCATTTACTTTAAAATGAAAAGAACTTGAACTAAAATGAAATTAAATATATAGACAATTACTACTATACAGTTTAATGACCTGAAAGAAGCTAAAATAATAATGTAAAGTAAAAACTATCTAGACACTGTTAATAAAATAATAAACAAATTAAATAAATCAAATTACAACATATTTACAGTATAAATTTATCAAATACCAACTTATTAAAGTTTACTACAATTATAATAACAAAGAGACATGGAAAAATATGCAAACCACAAAAAAAAAAAATTTAACTTTAAAATTAAAACTAAACAGAAAATTGTAATAAATAAAATAATCCATTATTCCAAGGAATATACTATCAGTACCTTTATTGATTTTCATTAATTATTAATAATATTATATTATAAAAGCAAGATTACAAGTATTTACACAGTAAAATTACGTTTATGCACATTTGTTGAACTTTACTTTAAAAAAAAAAATCATATACTTGAACTTAAAAGTAACATATAGCTGACTTACGCTCTGAGCCACTGAAAGTGAGATGTCACCGAATTGTTTAAGGAAGTGCATGCGTGCAATAATAGGAATCATGTCCATGATGAGGTGATAGTCCACCATGTTTCTGGAATACATCTCCAAACGCTTCAGGTCATATGGAGTGAAAGTGGCTGCGAGTTCTGCACTGGTAAGAACTGGAAAAACAAAGACAGATGAAGATTTATCTTTAACCAACACACACACACACACCTACAGCATGTAGGAGGCAGATGTGGGTTTGTACCTGCCACATTGTTGTCTTTAGCATTCTTGTTCTGAAGTATATTGAGGGCCAGAGTCGAGCTAAATTTGCTGAACTGGAAGGACAGCAGGGAGAGGAACCTCCGCCGGAAATCTGTCAACACAAAATATGTTAATCTTACAAATCAGAAATAAATGGCTAATAGTGACAATTATATGCATTAGAGAGTGCAACAGTCAGGTTCTGAAAGTAAAATAAATAAATAATAAATAAATAAAAAGAAATCTACATCTTTTATTGGGACAATAATGTTTAAAAAAGAATTGCAAATCTGCAGCGAGTTTTGAGGTTGATAGCTGATTTTTTTTTTTTTTTTTTACAATGATGTTTAAAAGGTCACGAAACACCAAAACACATTTTTTGATATGTTGACAGTCATATATGTGTCCCACGCTGCTAAAAACACTATTAGGACACATACATTTCACCAAAAAGTGAACATTGGTTGTTTTTGCATTATTTCGAGCAAATTCGTTCTTCCGGTGTGAAAAGAAATTTTGAAGCAATGTCACGGCGATTAGATCCTTGTGTGTATTCCAGCGTGTAGACTGGATGTCTGTTCCAGCGAGCACAACGTGATGTATTTGAGCTTTCAGCATTAATTCATGAGAAAGACTTCTAAGTCTTTCCAGACCGCCAATCAGCCCGCTCTATTGTGTATGAGGTGCAACATCATTAATATGCATGATAGCTTCAAAGACGCCTTTTTACCTGCTACAGTGTTCAGACGGCAGAGAGACGCTACGTTGTGTTGCCAAACTTAATTAAAACAAGTGGAAGAAGACGAATTGTTCAGAGACATGGGTCGTCAGTGTTGCAACGAAGGTTTTGTTTTCAATTCCCCGCTATGAGAGCACAGCTTGACTCACGTGTGGATTACAGTGAGCGACAGAAATACGTTTGTAAGGAACATTTTTTACCTGGAAATTTTTAAAGACACACCTTAGTAATATCAATACAATATTATGGGCTGAAAGATCCACTGAAAATGCTGCTCTCCGAATGTAAACACCTTAATCAAACTATTACCGTCGTGTAGGATTTTCGACGCATTTTGTGACAGAATATTCTATACAAACACGGCTTTCTGACACTACCTACTGAGTGCATCAAAGTTACTGAGGGGAAGGGGGGGGGGGGGATGGGGGAGCTGGTATGGATGGGTGGTGTCAATTATAAAATTTATTTCTTATGTATAATTATTTTCTATTTTTAGAAGCAAATCTATGCAAGATTCCACAGATTTGTGTTATTTAACCATCAAATCAAAGTTAGGATTTCAGACAGCAAAGCTTCAATCTGACTAGCATGCTTTAACATATCCCTGATTTACACCTGTATTTAGAATCATCCACCTGTAGATCAGTATTTAGAATCATCCACCTGTAGATCAACAACAACATCTTAATGCAATATGTAAACAGCCTCACAGAATCCTCCGCAGTACTTAATACTTTAATGTGAATGCTACAGTTGACCAATCAAAATGATGAAAGAAAGAATGAATAGTTACCCTTCCAAAAAGCAGAGAGCCACTGGTTCTGGTCTGTTGACTCTTCAGCATTGAGGTCTTTGAGCATAATGCAGGAATGCTCGCCCGTCAGGTCATTCTGCAGGTCATGATATAACAATAATATAACAACCTTAGAGAAAGAGAAACAACCCTAACATTACTTAAAATTAAAAAAGCTCCATCCCTACCGGAGTCTGTCTTAAATAAACGGGAACAAATCCAGCCTTTCTCCAAAATCTGAATAGGGGAAAAAACAGAGACATTATGTTTGTTTTGTAATAATGTTTCATTACTTGTTGCCAGCGTAGGGGGTAACATATATAACCATGTAATCTGATCACTTTTTCAAAGTAACTAGTAAACATGAACATTACTATTAATTTCCAGAAAATATAGGGAGTTACTTTTTCAAAAAAAAAAAAAAAAAAGGAATCCTATTTATTATTTTGCCATTTATTGGCTGACAGCTCTTCTGTCGCCAGAAATCAGTAGAGATGTGTTGTGTATGATGTAAAAAAATTTACTGTAATTCTAGTTTAAATGTGAACATGTATTTACTCATCTCACTAACACAAAAACTTTAATACCATCAGGATTTAGTAGACTTCAGTAGCCTTAAAATGTATAAGAACTATGAAATGCAAACTCGGGAAATCCATTTGCTGAAAAGAGCTTAACTTTCTACCATGCATCCTATTCTTTATGTACTGGATACTTCAGACTGTCCTTCTGGATAAATAAAGTATCAAACTAAACAATCCAGAAAGGTTTGTTTGAGCTGCACCTCAACTGCACAAATGTGACTTTACATTTCCTTCAGTATGAGATTTATTCACATTTAACTTTTGGTGCAAAAGTGTTCAGCATTTTTCAAAAATATTTAAATATTACTATAAACATTATTGAAAAGCAGCCCAGGCCAGTTAAAAAATGTAAATGAAAAAAGTGGCATAAACCCACGGTCACACTAGAGTTTGAGCATGTTAAATTCTGTCATACGGCACTGCAAAATGGGGCAGGATAGAACAAGATGATTGGACATTGATAGAGAAAAGAGAGCGATTGCTCCATATTCAAAATTTCTGCACAGAAAGGTCTCATGCAATCATGTGATGCGATTTCGCAGGTCAGAGTTCACCAAGCTTGAACTTTGGAATGCAAGAGCTTGCGTTTCCAGTCTGCCACATTCGTATGCGATGCATATGAATGGAAGTCTATGGTGCGAAAGGTCTTTAGTCTTTAAAAAGTAACTAAAGTACCATATTAAAAAATAAAAAAATAAAAGTTATATACTTTTAAAAGTAATATTTTACAACCTCTCTTTTTTTAAGTTTAAGTAATCTTTTTAAAAAGATTTAAGTAATCTTCCCCAACACTGCTTGTTGCAATATCATTATAGTGTCTGTTTGCATGAAGCGACTGACTTTAGTAGTTGAGGAGTGAGGCCGTAAGAAACTCCCAAGTAATCCAGCCGCTCAGCTCTTCTCTCATTCAGCTTCAACAGCAGCGGCGGCAGGTCTTTTCTGGGAGAAACCACCTCCTCCAGCAGACTGACAGCCTGGACATCACCATGAACAAAAATACATAATTAAACTATTCTTAAGTGCTACTGATAATCGAGAAGAATGATCTTAAACATGTTCAAAATGTAATGTACACATCGATGTGACAGAGGGCTAATTTAAATATGCAAAATTGATGGTAGAATGTAAGTTAAGCATTACCGCTGTAAACTATAATGTCAGTAAAAAAAAAAACAATGACGTACTTTTTAAAGAAATTAATAATTTTATTCTGTAAGGAAAGGTTAAATTGATCAAAGCGGATAGTAAATGCATACACTGTATGACGTTACAGTTCTTATCATTTCTCGTTGCTATATTCTAAGAATTCTGAATCTTTTTAAATGAATAAAAAAAAAAACATTACAACTGTTTCCAGCATTGATTATAAGAATAAATGTTTCTCAAGGATCAAATCATCAAGTCAAAACGATTTCTGAAAGATCATGTGCCACGTAAGGTTGGAGAAATTGCTTAGCTTAGCATAACAGATATACATTACATTTAAAATGTTAAATTAACATTTCCAAAAAAGTGGAGTGTTCCTTTAAATAAATGCAGCACTTGAATTTTTAAAGATATATATTTTTATTTTTATGAACCAACACAGCACAGCTATATTTACCTACACAAATTTCCACTAAAATGTTTTAAAACATGTATGATGGCACAAACAGATCATTACCTCACTGCTCACAGATGTGATCGCACCGGTCATTGTCTGTTCTTGCTCATCCCAAAGAGGAAACTGGCCTTCATAATATCTTTGCAGCAGCTGCAATGCACGAGTGCCATATCCCATCTAAAGAATGACAAAATCAATCAAACATGGGTAACAACACAACACAACACAACACAACACATGCTTTGTAATGGACCTGATTAGGGTTATATATAAACAAATGAGAAGTTGTTTACCCCTTGATAATCAGGATTTACAGCAATACGGACGATCCTGCCACCTGAGAGACCTGCAAACTCTGAGTCTTGAAACTGAATGAAAAAAACACAAGAGCAGAATCAGAAGAATTGCTAAATTAATTTCTGAAACATAACAGTATGGAATACATATTCTATGTACACTAATGTTCACATTTCTGGGTCTCTTCTGCTCACCGCCTTGGTCACCTTCTGGTCAACCTTTATTGGTAACACTTTAAAATACGGGACATATGTTAATTAATGTAATTACTAACATGAACAAAAAACAATGCTTGGACAGCATTTATTAATTATAGTTTAGAATTTACTAATGCATAATTAAAATACAATGGTGTGTTTATTAACATTCGTAAATACATTGAGTATAAACAAAAATATTTGTAATGAATGTATTGTTCACAAACTACATGTCCTGTATTGTTAAGTGTAATTTATTTCGCGAAACATGACAATTTAAAATAACTATTTTTATTTGACTATATTTTGAGTTGTAATGTACAAACATGATAAAGCTTTTTTTCAGCATTTTGAATGTCACATGATAGTGACAAACATTTTTACTTAAGGTTAAAAACAGCTGTGCTGTTTAATATTGTGAATATTTAATGTATAAAAAATCTAAAAGAACAGCCTAAAAAAGATTCTACAGTCACTTTTAATTGATTTAATCCATTATTGGTCAATAAAACTTATAGTAATTTAATATTTAATATTTATTAACCCCAAACTTTTGAATGTCTCTTCAGTTTTATTTTTAAATGAGTCTTTGTTACCTGTTCAGAAACAGTCCAGGGAATCAGGTCACCAGAAGCTTTCTTCCCTCTGGACAAGCTGGAGAGGATAGACTGACGCGAGATCTCTCCTTCCAGACACACCTGTAAGATGACAAAAAAAGGTCACACTTTACAAAAATATTTCATTAACTAATATTAGTTCATTTATTTACGAACCAGAACTAATATTGATCAATACTTGTACAGCATTTATTAAACATAGTTCAATATTTATTAATGTATTAGTAAAATCCTTTTTATTCATTCTTATCATTCTTGTTAACATTAGTTAACTCACTGTGAGTTAACATGATCTAACTATGAACAACTTTATTTCCATTTGCTAACATTTACAAAGGTAAATAAATACTGTACATTTAAAATACATTTACTGTAAAATACATTTATTAAATACTGTAATAAATGGATTGTTCAGGCTAGTAAATACATTATCATTAATACAACCAAATAAATTAGCTACACAGTTCTTTTATTATTAATAACTTCATCTTAGAATGGAATTAATTAGCTGGATGTACCTGCAGGACTGCTAAGACTTCAGGCAGTGAGTTCTGTGTCGGTGGAACAGGTGGCAGCAGGCAAAACAGATGATGAGCAGGAGCATCCGAGAGCATCTGAAGGTCATTGGGAGAATTCTGAGGGAAAAAAACAGAAAATTGAGTCAACATAAGGTTGATGTTTGGAGTTGATGAAATAATGTATTGATCTAATGCAATGGTTCTCAACCAGGGGTCGGTTGCATGAGCAATGCGCAAGTTAAAATGTAGCCTAGTTGTGACTTAAAGGGACACAAAGTAAAAATTTTCGCACTATTAAATATTTTTGTGTTGCACCACTTCACTTAGTTTAAACGTAACGCTACGCTCCAACTAAATATTTACAGCAGCCTCCCTCCATGTATAACGGTAGAAAATAGATGAAAGCGAGATTAGTTTACATTGAGGAGCTCGCAAACATAATGAAGAATAATCTCCCTCTACTCGCAGCCTTATTTTCCTCCCAAATCTCGCATTTCTTTCGGTTTGTGAAAGAAGAGTTTCATTTTGTTTCAAGGAGTGTTTTGTGTTAATTGTATCCATCAATTAAAACGAGAATTTCTCCATGACTGAGTTATTCTCCCTGCTCTTTTCTCTTTCACCTGTAGGATGTGGTGCAACCGAAGTAAGAGCAACTTTAGTTACAAACTAGCTAGTAATTACTAAGCCCCTAGTGTGGACTTTACGTTCCAGTTTAAGAAAAAAACTTACAAACAACTGGTGCAACCCTACCCAGGTCTCATATCAAAAATCATCTATTTACCTTGTAATGCGAAGCTACGTAAAGTGCCATAAGACGCTGAAGGAAAGCCTCAGAAGCCTTGTGATAACAAAACAATGTGTCTCGATTCACATAGTAACTGAACAAAGGGTTAAAGAAATCTAGAAGTAGTAGAAATAGCTTTTTGCTATTTTGAAAAATTAACCATGCGCTAATCACATATGAATGCACAAATTGGTAATCATAAATATGTGCTAATTGCAATTATGACAATCTAAAAATTCAGAATTATGGCTGTATATCAATTTACATTTTTTTTTATTTCACAATAATAACAAAACTCTGAAATTATTAGTAATAATTATTGCTTTGTATGTCATTATTATAATTTTTCATAAAGATTTTATATGAATAATTATTTTAATAATTTGATTTAATTATTTAATGCAAGTATTAGACATTAGATTAGATATAATAATTTTATTTATTTCATATCCGGTGGAATTAGGCATTTTATGTACTACAGGATTTTTTGCTATAACAAGAAATAAACAAAACATGATAAAGATGAATAATAAAGTCAACCTCTTATTTTATATGGTTATTTTTATTTTCTTATTTTAGCAAGCAACATATATGTGGAAAAATTAATGCAGAGGATTCTCAAAATATTGACTTTAATCTTATATCTCTGTGACTTTGTTCTGTGTAATTTATATTATATATTATTATTATATTTATATTTTTTCCCTTTCACTACAGCTCTGAAACATCTAAACTAATATGACGTTATAGCAAAAAGTTGTAGTACATAAAATGCCTAATTCCACCACATATGAAATAAATACAATTATTAAATCTAATCTAATGTCTAATACTTACATTAAATAATTAAATCAAATTATTAAAATAATTATTCATATAAATTCTTCATGAAAGAATTATAATTAATCATAAAACTCCCGTGTCTTATTAAGAGGATACAGGTCACAGGTCTGTGGTAAAGGACAGCCAGAAATGATGCGTGGTACACTCAGACAGTCCAAACACAGCAGATCATTCAGCCATCTCTCCACATGATCTCCCTGACCATAACGGATTGACTCGTGGAGGGTCACTTCATGAAGGCTTCGTGCTGCAGATCACATTCACACATTTCACACTCATATCATTATCATAATACAGATTGACATAATTTTCTGTCAATGGAAAAAATGTTACATTTAACATATTTAACACATCCAAGGTTGTTGCATACCTTAAACAACCACCAGTAGGAGCAAATTACCACATTACTTTTGATATAGCTAAAAAAAACATTATGCCGCTCTATTATTATTATCAGTAATGTCTAATGTCATGAAATATTATATTCATCAATTTTATTTTGGGTTTATCTAAAAAATAAAAATAAAAACACGGTGTTGTAAATAACAATAATAATAAAGTCAATGACTTGGAGACTTTGATATTTATTGAAAATCTGTTACACACATTTAAAAAACAAACTATGGGTTAATTTGAGCTGTATTTCTAGTGTTAAAAACAGAAGGATTTTGTAAAGTACCTGCAGCCAGTCTGGCGGTGCTGGTGTTTCTGTTCTCCGCTGAGAGGTTCTGCTGGCTCTCTGAGCTCTGCTGTCTTAACTGCTGAATCAGCTTGAGGGACAGAGAGCGACCGGTGCCCTCGTAACTGCAGGAGGACACCAGAATTAATGTGATGTTAAAGTACCATATTAAAAACATCTAAATGTAACAGCTCCTGAGATACAGACCCATTGATGGTAGATGCCATAAACACAAGGTAAGGTCCGAGTAGTTTCTTGACTAAAGGCAGTGGAATAGCAGCAGCCTCGTCAATGACTAGCAGCTCGGCCTGTCCTAACTTCACCGCATCCGCTGGATGAATGTACTGTAGATGAACAAGAAAAAAAATTATTGATAATTATATGGTTATGAAAGACTCACTATGACTAGTGCTGTGCAATATTGATATTGATATCTACAATAGCCTTATAATTCTCCTTTAATGATGAGCAAGCACTCAAAAAATATTTTTTAAAGGTCCCATGAAGGGCTTTGAAATGTGCAATTTTACTATGTTTGATGTAACCTCAACTAAAACGGTAAGAGGTCTGGACATAGTATTTTCCCCCTGCGCTCATTTCAAAACCTCTAAAGTGTTCAGATCAACACAATATGGCTACCGTTTATTTTCTTTTTTTATACATGCAAATTTTTTGGTAAATGTTCTTTGACGTGAATAAATTATCTATTTCAGCAACAGCAGAAGTGTCTTAAATAGGCAGGGCGTATCAAATACTAGAGCATTTGATTGGTCAGAAGATTTGATTTGTCAAGTATGAGGTGACAAAAAATTTAGCTGGAAGTAACCAAGTGAATGTTAGTATCTTCTAAATGTGAATTTTGTCACTGTTTTGTAGCACACTAGCTTTTAGATAACTTTAAGACAAACAAAATTTCATACAAAAATTTTGATTTTACAGGGACTTTAAATGAACATGGCCTACTGAATGAATCATTTGAATTAACGAATCAGTGAATCACTCACTAGGACATTTACTTGTCACTACTATGTCACTATATGTAACCATGACAGGCATAAGCAAGCCACACTACCGTTTAATTATTGTTATCCAAACAAAACAAATAAAAGAGAAAAAGAAATCAAGATAATTTTCTTTCAGTATAATAAAGCATCTGATCTGAGGTAGTATCTGAGTCTTTGATGAGTATCTGATTTTGAAAAAATGAATTCCAGATGGGGCGACACGGTGTATCAGCGGTTAGCACTGTCGCCTCACAGCAAGAAGGTCACTGGTTCAAGTCCGGGCTGGGCCAGTTGGCATTTCTGTGTGGAGTTTGCATGTTCTCCCTGTGTTGGCGTGGGTTTCCTTCGGGTGCTCCGGTTTCCCCCACAAGTCCAAACACATGCAGTATAGGTGAATTCATTCATTCATTTTCATTTCGGCTTAGTCCCTTTATTAATCTGGGGTCACCACAGCGGAATGAACCGCCAACTTATCCAGCATATGTTTTACGCAGCGGATGCCCTTCCAGCTGCAACCCATCTCTGGGAAGCATCCATACACACCCATTCACACTCATACACTACAGACAATTTAGCTTACCCAATTCACCTATACTGCATGTCTTTGGACTTGTGGGGGAAACCGGAGCACCCGGAGGAAACCCACGCCAACACAGGGAGAACATGCAAACTCCACACAGAAACGCCAACTGACCCAGCCGAGGCTCGAACCAGCGATCAGCGACCTTCTTGCTGTGAGGCGAACGTGCTACCCACTGCGCCACTGTGAGGCCTTATAGGTGAATTGGGTAAGCTTAATTGTCAGTAGTGTATGAGTGTGAATGGGTGTGTATGGATGCTTCCCAGAGATG
>CAIGQW010052771.1:4878510-4914065 GCA_903798125.1 Danio choprae
AGTGTGAGTGGTGATCCGGGCTGATAGAACGTGCAGGGGGTGTGACACATGGTTAATAACTACATGGAGGCAATAGGTTGCATGTCTTTTGATTAATTCAATGTTTTTTCTCAGGGCAAAATCAGAAAACTCTTGCAAAAAAGACAATCTGTAAAATATATAAGATCTGAGTCTAATACAAAACATGAGATCAGATGTGCATTGCTGACACAAAAAAAAAAAAAAAAAAAAAAAAAACTGACTGCACTTTAATGAATGAATGTTTTTCTAGAGCAGCAAAATTGATAATTTAGCAACAGCACTGATTTCATTTTTTTCATTTGTTCAGTTATATGATGAATAAAAATGTATGTTGGTAAAGAAATATTAAATATAAGAAAAAACAACATTCAAGATTGTCATATTGTATTTTTTTTTATCTGTTAAACTGTTAGACTTGAATGTTATATAAACATTATACATTTCTTCATCCAATCCATTTTCAATATAATTAATTTATTAAAACGGATAAAAATAAATTGTACTGTACAGTACTGTACGCAATTGACCAATGTCTAGAGAGAGGTCTTGATGCAGACCTGGTGCAGTTGCAATCTAAGCTGCATGCAATGCTTTTTAGTGCCCACACCTAACCCTACCTCTTACAGTGACGTCACTAGCTCCATTCAGTGCATTGTGTCTGGCACTGCATCTCTGAGATATGCAATCTCAGCCTGAATCATCAAGGTTGCATGCAGATATTACTGAATGTCTGTATTAGTACTGGAGTTGACTGTAAGTTTTGTTGTTGAAATCCATATTAGTTTGATTGTTAAATGGATCCATGTTCAATAAAATTTATTTAATGGAGAAAACTATTGTACTGTATGCAATTGACCAATATTGGCATTGATACTGGAAACATCCGATGGTTTTTTGTTTATATATATATATATATATATATATATATATATATATATATAGGGCAAAAAAAAAATTAAAATCCCATCAATGCATCACTTTAAACCTTCATTAAAATATACACAGATATGAAATTGTATGAGAAAACATCATGCAGCAGAGATGCTGACGCAGCTCTACTGCAGATCATAAATCTTCCTCCATTCCATCAATGGCTTTTACACATGTTTCTGGAGTTGTAAGTTATTCTGAAATGCTCCCCATATGTAAGTGTTTCTGGACAGGACTGACCCACAACTGGAGCTTCTTCTGTAAGGCCCTGCCTGATGGTGAAGATTAAAGGTTTTAAAGGCCCGCATGAACATTTGAGCCACAGAAACTCTTTGAAAACCTTTCAGTTAACCTAAGAATTTGACGCATCATCTAAAAGGCACACATATTAGTGTGATGGCAGATTTTTAAAAAGAAGAAGAAAAAGAAGAAGTGGTCTGGACTCCAGCTGTCTAAAGCTTGAAGGCTCTATAAGATCTCAGCTGCTGATTGAAGATACAGCTCATATATGGGATAATATTAAAACTGAAATAGTTCCAATCTGATGAGTAACTTGAACTTAAATGCATGTCAGATCTTATACATGTGAATTCCATTCAGACTCTGGGGTTAGACAAAATATACAGTTAGAGGCTAAATTATGGGCCCTGCTATGAAATTTGTATTCTTTTTCAAATATTTACCAAGTGCTGATTAACAGAGAAGGTATTTCTTCAACACATTTTAAACATAATAATTTAATAACTAATTATTGTGTCTTTGTCATGATGACAGTACATAATATTTTACTAGCTATTTTAAGTACAAGCGCAATTTAAAGGCTTAACTTAATTAGGCTAACTAGGTAGGTTAGGCTAATTAGGCAAGTAATTAGACAACATTGGTTTGTTGGATATAATGATGTCATTAAAAAAGGTATATATTTTAAAAGGTATATATTATTAACAGCAAAAATTATATTACTTAATGTAAAAAAAGGTTTTATTACTGCCAAATGAAAAAAAAAAAAAAATCCTCCAGAATAAAAAAAAATATATACTAGTAAATATTGTAAAACATTTTCCTTTCTCTGTTAACATCACTAGGAAACATATGAAAAGTGATAATAGTTAACCGAGTTATTTCTATGTCACACAATTTTCAACAGAAAACAAAAATAAACTTTGTTTTTTTTCTGTGAAAACAGCCTTTCGAAAAAGTAACAAAGAAAATAAACACCATGCATGGTGATGTCATAGACATGTACGGTGAGGGAGATTGAAGAGTCTGTACTTCTACTTTTAGAGATCTTACAAGAGCTAATTTGGATAATGACTGCTTTTCATGACTTTTCAGTAGCCACTAATTCAGCTAGTTTAGTCACATTCACATATCATTTGTGTCAGTGTTCGTCCGCGTCATCTTTTGTTATTGTCATGTGATTCCTTTTTGTCCTTCTCCCGCCACCGTCATTGTTCATCTGTTCCACCTGTGTTCATCCCGTCTGTGTCATCAGTGTAATCAATCCTTTATCTATTTATACCCTTTCGTCTGTGTCCTTCGTTGTCCGGTATTTTGATTCGTATGGTTCTGTTCCTGTGTCGTCCTGTCTTCCCGCATCCAATATCTGTTCCCCGTAAGTGTTCAATAAATCCGTGTTTGTTAATGTTTCTCATTCTCCGTCTCGTTATGTCACCATCCGCCAACCAGGCGTTACAATTTGGATATATGTAAATTAATTGTTAAAGGGCACCTATAATCCAAAACCAACTTTTGGAAGATGTTTGGACAGATCTGTGTGTAGATAGTGTGTTCACACAGTCATACTGGAATGATTAATAAGTCTCTTTTAAAAATTTCCTGACATTAAAATAGGATCTAAAATCTCAGTGATTTTGAGGGTCACCACAACGTGACAGTAGGAGTGTAGTTTTCCCCCTACCATAGAATTTATTGACAGGAGTGTATTAACAGGTCTCCTTAGTAATGCGTAAAATCATGTCCACAGAACAGGATTTTCTGAGAAACTGAGATTAAAAGATCTGTTCCAACTCTCTGTGATCAGCTGCACCTCAAGAATGAGTTTTACAAGTTTAAAACGGTTTTAAAATAGTGCGTGTTTGTAATAAAGTAAAGACTAAAGTAATAAAGTAAAGATGCAGGAAAGAACAGTGCAAAGTTAAATGTGCGTGTGTGTGTGTGTGCACTGCAAACTTTGAAACTGTATTTATGTATGACTCATCATTTCAGAAAGGCTTGAATAAACTTCACCACAAATACATCAAATAAACTTACTTGGTAATTTTGACTAATGAGCTGGATTTCTGTTTTCTCCATGCCTCTCTCTGTCACTGACTGCTGTTTATCTGACACGATGCATGAGAAGCAGACACACTTGGAAACAGTGGGGCAGGGAGAACCAGATCATTTACATTTAAAGTCACAGGCTACAAAAACAGCTACTCTCTGCTCTGAGCCAAAATGGTATTTAACACTTATTACCATAGTATAAGCAGAGCAAGGCTGAAAAGCTATCCAAACACAACGTGAGAGCTGAAGCAATTGTTGATGAGAGAGGAGCATGAAAAGCAGAGGAGATTTTATTATGCCACAGTCTAATATTTTTTTCCTGTCATGATCAAGCTATTAAGAAGGTTATAAGATGCAGCGCTGTTTTCTAATGCTTCTGTTATAATGCTGCTCTGTGCAGTCTACAAGAAGGCAGAACACATTAAAACATCTTTGGTATTCCACAGTTTTCTAATAAACCAAACCAGAAATTGAGAATGCATGACATAATTAGCATTTTTGGCACAGCTTGTGTCACTAATTAAAATCTTCTGGATTTAAACATTCTTCAAAACATTTGGCATAATGTAAGTGTTGCGCTTCGTACATAATGATAAGGATGACCTTTTATTAAAAGATGTCACCGGGAGTCCCCTTTCCTGCTCCCCAAGCACACAAACACAGGCCAAGTTGTCGAAAAGGGGTAACAGATTTATTAAACATAAATATTTCCAATATCACAAACATTTAATTTGAAAACGCATATTTTTGTCTCTGTTTTGATCTTCCGTCCACACTGAGACGCGTTTTTAGGAAACGAAAACGTATCTTTCTGAAAACGCTCTCCAAAGTGGATAAATGTGAAAACCCGTTTTCGTGTCGTAGTGTGGACTGTGAAAACGGAGGATTTTTGAAACGAGTCATGTGACACAGTCATGTTACTATTTCAGCAAAAATGGTGGACCACATCGTACAGCCTGTTTTGGATGTTCTTAGTTTTGACAGCCTTGTTGAAAATTAATTTAAGTTTGTACATGCTCCAGGTTGGTTTTTATCAAAGGACACGGAATGTGTACTCAGAGCTGTTGTTCAGCGGCAGCTCAGCAACTCCACCTCATTGTCAGTCCATTTAAAAAAATAAATAAATAAATAAAAAAAAAAGTGCTTTTCATTGACATTTTGCCGCAATGTTTAAAAAAGCAGAGAAAAAAAAAAAAAAAAAAAAAAAAAAAACGTCAGGCGGAAATTATGTGTGCCGAAGCGTCTTACGTTTTACCACAGGGTGAAAGCATTGTTAGTCGTTTCAGTGTGGATGACAAAAGTTTTGGAAAACGAATGAAAACGACAGTGTGGATGTGAAGCGTTTTTAGACGAAAACTCAGTTTTCTAATTTATCCGGATTGGTGTAGACATGGCCTTACCTAAACCAAAAATAAAGATTTGTAAATAAAACAACAATTCCACCCTCCTTGTCTATCCTTTAAACAGGAGAAAAAGTGACAAATAAAAAAGGGCCTTCTCATATATCGTTAAGCAGTAAACAGAGTTGACTTTGAAAAGGTTTCAGGCAGAATATAAACGCTCAGCCACAGCTAATACAAAAATACCGTCCTATTACAATATTTAACAGAGTATCTCACCAGATGACTTTGAAAAAGGGTTCCGGACAGAAAGATTTCACTGTCGCACAGCAAACTTTGAGTGATCTGCTCACACATACAACACAACGGCGAGGGGAAACAGAAAGAGAACTCATCGAACCATAATTATTATAATTGGTGCCGCCCCTCTCACAGCTGCACCTGATCTCCGCTGATGTGGAGAGAGAGAAAGAGACAGATAAGGGATACAACACACAGGTACAATACACACCGGCATTGTCAAAAGAAAGTTACTCAATACGTAACAGTAATCCAGCAAAATAATGCCATTTAAGTGGTTTTGGATATTTTTATGAAAAAAGTGCCCTTAAATAACCCTAAAAATGAAACTTCTGTAATAATTTACTCATTTTCAACTTGTCCCAAATCTGACTTACTTTCTTCTATTGATCACAAAAGAAGATAGACTGAAGAATGTTCTGAAGAACTTCCTAGTATGTTTTGTTCCTACTAAGGATGTCAGTGTCTGTTTCCCCCCCAAAATTATTCAGAATATCTTGTTTTGTATTCAACAGGAGGAAAGAAATTGATAAAAGATTAGAACTACTTGAGTGTGAATGGTGAGGAACTGGTTATTTTTGGGGGAACTATCCCTTTAACTTAAGGAAAAATATATATAGAAGCTTAAACATATATTGTAAAAAATGCAAATCATTGAAAAAATAAAAATATAAAACAAAATAATAAAAATGGAATAAAAAAACGACTAAAACCTAAAAAAAATACAATGAAATTAAAACAATAAAATAACAGCAGTCTAAAGTATCAGCATAGAATAAATTCCTGTGTTGCTATCTTTAAAAACCCACAAATCAGGACCTGGAAAATGTAAGGTACGCTGAATGTCCACATGTGCATCTGCAGTTCATTTCAATCTGACTGTGCTTTGTTCAGAGGTGCTGTCATACAGTCTTTTGAAACTCTGTATTGATGTGCTCATTGTGTTCCATAGATTTCTTATTTGCAGCAATTATTTTTAGCCAGCAATCTCTCAGGTATCATTTTTCATGTGTGGATCAGCACACAAGGTGATTTTACGTGACTATTGAACATTCAACCAAGCCTATAACAACAGAGTAAATGTTCTGTGAGAAAACTGGCTCAGGTCAGCGTTCAGGGGAAAAAAACATAACTGGGATAAACAGACGGGTGATAAAACATCACAAACCTAAACCCTCTCCAAAATGGGGAAGAAATGTTTTTCATTATCTTGGGAATTTTCTACAATCTATTATTTGTTCCATCTGCATCTGTCTGACTCCACTTTATCTTCGTAGCTCATTTCTCTGTGATGCAGATTCTTTATGGACCGTGTTTGTCTATATTGTTTTCTAAGCTGCATCGCATGCGTTTTGCATAATTGCGTAATGCGTAATTGTTTACAGAAACAGTACTCTAAACTTGACAGCTTTCACATCATCTGTGATGATTTACATTTAACAGACTAGCCCATAACTTAAAACCGAACCAAAAGTTCAGCGTGATGTGTCATTTTCAGTGGTGACTGCAAATTCCAGATCTACTGGATAAGAGGTCCGTTTGGTTTCACATTGGAAGCAATAGCCTATAGGCTATCATTTTGATATTTCAAAAAAGATATATATTATTAATAAAAATTTACAGCACTTTAAGATTGTAATGTTTCGCTTATTTATACCATTTTAAAAAAAAATAGTGATTTATGGGATTTATAAAACAGCTCCACCAACTGCTGTTAAAAATCGGTTTAAAAATCTAAATACTTTCAATTGTATTTAATTAATAATAATAATATTAAACTTTATGTTATTCTATTTAAATGAATCATTCATTCATTCATTCATTTTCATTTCGGCTTAGTCCCTTTATTAATCTGGGGTCGCCACAGCGGAATGAACCGCCAACTTATCCAGCATATGTTTTACACAGCGGATGCCCTTCCAGCTGCAACCCATCTCTGGGAAACATCCATACACACTCATTCACACACATACACTACAGACAATTTAGTCTACCCAATTCACCTGTACTGCATGTATTTGGACTTGTGGGGGAAATCGGAGCACCCGGAGGAAACCCACGCCAACACAGGGAGAACATGCAAACTCCACACAGAAACGCCAACTGACCCAGCCGAGGCTCGAACCAGCGACCTTCTTGCTGTGAGGCGAACGTGCTACCCACTGCGCCACTGTGAGGCCTAAATGAATCATCATTATATCAAATAAATGGCACTTTTAGTCTTCTCACTATCTTCACCCATCTTCATTTTGAGAAAGAAATAGCCAAAATGTCAGCAACATCAGGTGTTCTTAAATCTGAATCTTGAAAGAACTATAAAAAGAATAAAACTGTTTGTTGTGACTGTTTTGATACAGTAATTGATGAATTCACTGTATCTGAATAACTACAACTTCAGGTTTTCATCACCACCTCAATGTGTCAACTTCGTTACAACTGTCTCCTCCATCAGATGAATATTTAGTAAATAATTCATTTTAATATTTTATTTTTGATGAATAATTGTTGGTCTCATGTGAAAATGTAATTGTCTGCTAGCTAATATGAGAATGTGTTTTGAAACATCTTGATTGCTGTTTCATATCTGATGGTGTTGACAATAAGTGCCTGTTAAAAAGTGTTGGGAGGTTTTTTTATCAAAACATAGCTTAATATAACTCAATACATGTGAAATACACAAATGTAATTTAATTTGTCCTAGTTTTATTTATTTTATATAATTTTTTACTTTTACTTTTTTTCCTGTTTTGTCCTACATTCCAAGAATCAATGGAGTGATTTTCATTTATTAATACTCTCCGAATGTATTAATGAATCTTAGTCTGACATCTTCTGATGTTGAAAAATTTAAGAAAGTTGCTTTTATTTAATTCTGAGTAGTTTGAAATGATACATTATCTGGCTCTGTCATGCAAAATAAGTTACAAAAGTGTGGTTATGATATGGAAGTACTTTTTTTGGTTTGTTGTTGCACTGATTTATTTCTATATATGTATTATTTCTTACTTCAAACTACTTAAAATGTCAATAAAAGTAAATGTGTTAATTTTCAAATGTGTCAATGTTTCACCAGTCATTATTATTACATATACTTGAGTCTTTAGTGGCCTGGAATAATATATCTAACATAGGTGCATCTCTAGGTGCTGGAATAGCATAAACTATCCTGACAATTTACAAATTATTCCAAAATGATAAAACCCTAGAAGTTCATTATGTTTTTGCAACTTCTATGGGTTAAATTTGGGCAGATGATTTTACCACCACCTACAGTATTAGACCAAACTTTCCCAGTACATTCAGCATCTGACTCATAAACACAATTTCCAAAATATTGTTTCCAATCTCTCTAAAATCCATATTTTGATCTCTTATTTACCAAATCAAGGAGTGACAATTCATAAGGTATTTGCTGAAGTGCAGCCATTCAATCCAATATATGTTTTGCTGATGAAATTCTTTTGTGGTATTCATGAGTAAAACATCACATCGTTGTCTCAGCCATTTCCACCTTGAGGAATAAAGCTGGATGGCTAATATTAATGTTGTTGCGCATAGGAAAAATGCTTATACCATTAAAACCCCAGGCTTTCTAGTGACCTTATTTCTTAAAAAAATTTAAATGAAAATAGTAATCCTTTGATAAATACATTGGTAATTATATCTATAGATTAAAGAAATCCACAAAATGTTTGCACCTATCGCACATACCGGAGACCAAAGACATGACCAAAAAGAAAACCTGATTTAATTTCATGTTGGTCACAGCCCAATTGTACAATTTACTAGGTGTTACACTATAGGTCTGTTTACCACAAGATAACTTTAAATGAATCACAAGTTACTTTAAATCAAACTTCAGAGGAGTGGAAAGGTTATTTATAAGGTTTGTCTAAAATCAACCAATTCCACATTGCATTAAAAGATGCACACATGTTGATGATGTGAAATAGCAGCAGTCTAGATTCAGTACTTTAGTTTGATCCAGTTTTTGCAGTAATTGCCCCTTTCCATAACATGCCTGCTTTCAATCAAAACAAAACATCACTAGGAGACCCTTGGAGAGGTTTGCTTGCAGTGAATGTGATGGATTGAAGAGCTCTAAAAAATGTAAATGATATTTTCCAAAATAATTACACTAGCTCCTAAACAATTTTCAGTATATGGCACAAAAAATAAAGATACAGTAGCTGGTTTTATGGATTTATGTAGGCACACCAAAGACATTTAGAGTGTAACAAAAAGTTCTGTTTTGAAATGCAGTTTTTTGAGCTTTGTATTCCTCAGAGAATCCTGAAAAATGTTTCAATGTGTATAATAAAATAATTGTTTTTGTGTGAGGATCGTGTGACACTGAGGACCGCAGCAATGATGCAGAAAATTTTGCTTTGTCATCACAGGAGATATTGCATTTTAAAATATATACTGTAAAAAAATACAGTTATTCAAAAATGTCCATCTCTCTTTTTTTCTAAAAATAAAAGCAGAGGTGAATTTGGAGCTGTCAGTATTCATAACACTAGGTCCTAGTTTCTAGTTCTAGTTTATTTCTGATACCCCCCCCCCCCCCCTCAAAACAAAAAAGAAAAAAGAACTGCATGTTGTCATTGGTTTTATGGGTTTTTTGCTTCTACTGTATATCCCATATATCATTTTCTGCTTTGTGTAGTGCCAGAGTAAAAAAACTTTTCAACTTTGTTATAATGAGAGATTTGGATTTTAGGCTATATAGTGAAAGTCTTAAGTTCAATTAAATCTCTTATAGTGACGTTTAATTGCACTATTGCACTATTGAACCTGCTTTATATATACTGAATGTACAGTCAATATTGCCCGGTCAAGGCCAGGATGAGACTAATAGCAGAAGAACTGTATGAGAATCAAGACTTTAGGTTCATTCTTATCATCTAAATAGAACTGAAAGCATTTAAGAGCCAGACAGGCGACTAAAAAAAACACAAAAAAACGTTTTCTTCCATGTGATATCAATTGAAATATTAGCTGTAATTCAATAAGCCGTCGGTGGGCAGGCCGCGTGAGCCTGAGGCGTAAAGTGAAAAAGTGGATGAGAGGATCTTTTGTCTTCAACACTTAGCTCTAACCAGTACCTAAAACCTGAGTCATGCGCTTTTATACTATGTGTGTGTAATTTTAGAATCGAAGTTACATTTTATGACTCCTAGATAAATCGTCTATTATTTAAATAGTTTTGAATAATAGCACAAATTATATTAAGTTATCTCTAAAAAAAATGTTTGTATGTAAGAACATTTTGTCTTAAAAAATATTAACCTCCACCTCCTGAATCACATATTCAGGTTAAACTATCATAAAATAATAAAGGCTGATTTTCTACTAATTTACTCTACTAATTTAAATAATAATTTGCATGAAATATGAATTTTCTATATTATTTGTAATTTCATTTATAAATAAATACATTTTGTGTCTGTCCCTATGTCCTGGTCAACTCTGTTACAATCAGTTATGAAAATAAAAGGCAAAAAGCATGTGACTTGCTCAAAGTGATGTCACTTCCTCTGGTGGGAAACTCTAAAAGGCACTGAGGCATGTCATGCTTCCTGCAATTCATATACATTTAGTCATTTAGCAGATGCTTTTGTCCAAAGCAGCTTACAAATGAGGAGGCATTCAGAAAGTCAACAAGAAGAGGCAACACACACAAGAATTATACAAATATGCTAATTATACAAAGGAACTATTTGTGCTCAGAGGATTAAGTGCTAGAGTTAGGAGGTAGGAGTGTTTTATTTAGTGCAAAATATTGTATTTTTATATATTTTTATTAATAATAAAAATTTGCAAAACTGGTGCAAGTGTCAGTTAAAGTGTCAGAGAGATGTGTGAGTGTGTTTTCTACAGGTGGTTTGTCAAGCCCACTCATCCTGTGATAATGTGTTGAGGTTGTCGTGCGGTGGAGGGTTAGGATTTAAGTCACATTGCATAAAGGAAAGGCTGGATGGATGGATGGATGGATGGATGGATGGATGGATGGATGGATGGATGGATGGATGGATGGATGGATGGATGGATGGGCGGGCGGGCGGGCAGGCAGGCAGATAGATAGATAGATAGATAGATAGATAGATAGATAGATAGATAGATAGATAGATAGATAGATAGATAGATAGATAGATAGATAGACAGATGAATCAACCAATCTCAATGAATAATGAAACCTGTTTTTCCAATCAAAGTTTAGTACTTTTTACCTCACAATTTTCTGATTCAACAGCTGTTTTACCTTCAGAAACATATGAAACATCACTTCTCTGTCCAATCTTCTGAGAGTTTTGCTGCCTCTTATATGCATTATGTGATTCTCTTTCAAAGCATTTGAAAGAGCATCCCTTTCAAAAGCATCTCCTTCAAATTATATGCATTATGTGATTCTCTTTCAACGTCTCCCTCACAGGACGTAACAATTATCATTTTTAATCAAAAATGTTTGTCAATTTTAAATAGGATAGTCCCATTAAAACCTATGTAATATGTTACTAAACCCCAGCCAAGGTTAAATGAGTCATCTCAGTCACTTAGCAGAAACTGTAGAAGAGTTGAGTAAAAGTGGTGTAAGCACAAAGATCAAATCTCATATAAAATATGGAGGGATTCCTTATGTATGTTTTTCAAAAAGCTGTCGATGCTGCTAAATCTACATTTTTATCACCTACACAATACCTTTTCTAAGCCCTCTGTGCCACTTTGTGAGAAATTCTGTACATTTTGTAATGAGAAAATACTTCAATTAAGATCTTCATCCCTCGAATGCTCGAAAGCAGCAGGGCTCTGGAGTGAGTTTCAGTTAGAATCATTTGAGTCCTGTAAAGAGATTTCTCCTATCCTTTTGATATTATTCTAGGTTCCTAAAACACATTTTTAATGTTGTTTGTTATGATCATTTAGATTGATTTAATTATAGTTTAAATACTGGGGTGGTTCTTGACTGGCTAAAAACAGCAGTAGTTACTCCACAAAGAAACATAATCTTGACACTTCGGGTTTAAACAATTTCTAAGATCTTGGAGAAGATTGTTATGAACCAATTGCAGTCCCATTTAGTGCCAAATAATCTTCTTGAAAATTTACAATCAGGTTTTAAATCCAACCATAGTCCTGAATTGGCTCTTTTAAAAGTTACAAATGATATTTTATTAGAAACAGGCAAAGGACATGTTATGGCTTTTATGCTTTCAGATCTAAATCTTAGGTTGGAGGTTGGAGAATATGTTGGCTTGCAGGGAAAGTTGTTAAAATGGTTTTAGTCTTTATAACTAATAGAAGTTTTAGTGTTGCTATTGGTCAACACAATTCGTTTCCTCATCCACTCCTTTGTGGGATTTTACAAGGCTTGATTCTGCCTCCTATTTTACTTTCTATTTTTTATATGACCAATTGGTGCTATCTTTGAGAAGTGTTTTTAGTTTCATTTCACTTATATGCTGATGATACCCAGCTACATGTCCCTTAAAAAATAAAGACTCCTCTGTAAGACTGTCTAAAGGAACTTCAAATATGGTTAAAGCAAAATCTTGTACTACTAAATGATAACAAAACTGAAATCATGTTATTTGATCTGAAATCTTATGGCAATTGTCAGTTTTCTTTTGGTTAGTTATCTTCTCACCTTACACCATTTGCCAAAAACCTGGGTGTTCTTTTTTCATTCTAACTTGGGATTCGAGAAGCAAACTACTAAGTCCAGCTTCTTTCACCTTTAATGTTTATCTAAAATCTCTACTCTTTGTAAAACAGTTCAAATAACCACTTGTTTGTCTTAACCTGTTTAAATTATTGGAACTTGTATATTATGGCATAAATTAGTCCTCTCTAATGGATCTCCAAATGCTTCAAAATTGACAGACAGCTGGAAGTTCGATTACATTTCCCCCATCAATACTTCTCTAAAGTGACTTCCAGTTAAATCTATAAATTATAAATTATAAATAAATTTATAAAATTGTAATCTTTGTTTTTATGTCACTACATAACATTGCACCGTCATATCTTGCCGAAAGGGATTTCTATAAATAAACCAAATAGATCACCAAGATCGGCAACCTCTAGTTAATCTCTAGTTAAAAATCATTTATTTACAACTCCATTTGCCAAGCCCTATTCTGTTATCTGTTTTGTCTTGTTTATGGCTGTATTGTGTAGCTGCCTTGTGTTTTCTATCAGTTTTTGCTTTAGCATTTATTTATCTTGGTCTTTCTTGGTTGTCCAGTACTTTGGATCAATCGAAAGTTGTGTGAAACTGCTTTAATGGAATATGGATATATTGGAAAATAGCAAGAGCATCCTGGTAGAGTTATATAGAGAAACAGAACTTGTTTAACAAGTGTCCTTCCATGTTAAGACAGGGGGTATGATATTCATTAGAGTATAAAGAGCCTCAGTCTTGTCTCTGTCAGGAAATTCCTGATCATTTACAGCCTGAGAAGCTCCTCTGTTTGGCTTCAGTGTGCCCTTAGAGCCAGCGGTCAGTCAGTGCTCCACCACCACCTGAGAGACACTGCAGAAAATAGACCCTCTGCCACAAAAATATGTTCAGTGTACATCCAGAACATCCAGAAGAGCATCCTAGAATAAATATACTGTGGTTTAAAATGTGATCTACTCCTATGAAGAAAATTGAAAGACCACTTGAAAATTCTTTTTTTAAATTATTTATAGTTATGTGTATAGTATAGACTTAATGTCACTGTCAGTCACATTTCTCCTGAATTTAAAAGTACAATATACAATTACCAAAAACATGGTATGTTTCTACTTATAACTCAATACCAATATTACACCAGAAGAGTTAAGAATGCAATATTTGGTGAAATAACGAAACAGTTACTATGTAACCCTCGTTCCCCGAGGGGGGGAAAAGAAAATGCTATGTGGAAAAATTTCCACTATGGGGATTTCGCCAGAAAGCCAGTCATCTGAAAGAGTAATAAAACGGGTCAATGAAATGCCAATAAATTGGCGCCATCAGCGTACGCAGCTGGCAGCAATCACAATCAGCTGTGAATAAGTATGCCAGCCACGTAATGCTAAATACCTTTTCTAGCTGAAGAGCCAAACCACAGCTGTCAGCTAAGGCACAATCACTGTGAATACATAGCATTTCCATTCCCCCCTCAGGGAATGAGGGTTACATAGTAACCGTTTTGTTCCCCAGCGGGAGGGGAACTTCAATGCTATGTGGAAAAACTTCCACTATGGGGAAATGTATGGAAAACGCCACAGCGATCGAACCTTACCACGTTGCTGGTGAGAAGTTTGCCAGGCTCCAGCATGAGCGCACCATCATCACCAGAGACACAGCCCTTCAATGTGTCCCCTGGCCCTAACTTACCTTACTTACCTGTGAATCGCTTAAAGGCTTATTTATATTTTTTGGGAGTCGTAAAAAATACACCTAGTTAAGTTCTAGGAATTTAAAAATACAACAGTACGTTGGGAGTACTGGGGAGGTACTCTGTGGAGGGCGCTGCGGAGGCCACCTGCTGCCCAAATGGGCAGACCTGGTGGCAAGAAGATATATGGACTAACCCTGAGAAAGGGGAGAACACATATGACGGATGGTTAGTGGGGAGGGAAGACACGGCCCCACCTGGAGAGGGGGGAACTATACCGTGGCGTAGTGAAGCATATAGGATCGCCAGTGGGGATTTCGCATAGCAGGCACCTATACCCAGAACGCGGGCTGACCGAGTGGGCATGCCAACAACGTAATGGGCCAGACACCCCACTCCTTCACTGAGTCAGGTGCTGGGGGCCTCGGAGGAACTCTGTAGGGTTTGCCAAATGGGAAACCCAACTGAGCAGAGTAAGAAAAGCACAATCATCTCTGTGTTAGAGAGAAAGGCGCAGCAAGCGTGTTTTAACACCTTACTGAATTTCCTCATTCACTGGCATTATCCAGCCCACATGAGGAAAATCGGCTTCACTCAAAGATTATAGAATCTTACGAATGTGTTAGGTGTCGCCCAGCCCGCAGCTCTACAGATGTCTGTTAGAGAGGCACCACATGCTCACGTCCAAGATGAGGCAATACTCTTAGTCGAGTGCGTTCTCACTCTCAGAGGGACACGGCTTACCCTGGCACTGAAAAGCAAGGGAGATGGCATCCACTATCCAGTGGGCCAGCCTCAGTATGGATACACCACTTCCCGTTTGCCAATCATAACAGAAAAGGAGCTGCTTAGAGTTGTAAGCTTAAATGTGGTCACATTGCGCGAAGCGTGAACGGGACACAGCAAATAAAGGGACTGGGTCTGGCTCCTTTGTGGGCAGCGCTTGCAGGTTCACTACTTAGTCTAAAAAAAGAAAGCACTGTAGGAACCTCGGTCACCTAGGTGGGCCGGGGTCTCAGGAAGACATGAGAGTGGGATTGCTGGCACACTTCGCTGACCGATAATGCCTTCAGATACCTGACCCTCTTGACTAATGCCAACGCGACCAGCAGAGCTGTCTACCTGGACAGAAATCTTAAAGATTCTGAGTCGAGTTGACCAAGAAGACCTTGCCTAAGAGAGATCTCCAAGAGGATATGAGAGGAGGACAGAATTGATTTAATTATTTTTTTGAAATAATTTTTTGCGCCATCATCCCCGCGTCCTCAGAGCGAGGATGATCGTAACACCAACCCCTCAGTGCGGAGTGGAAAGCCTTAGCTCCAGCCAGCTGAAAGAGGATAGCATCACACTGATCTGGCATGTCTGGGGTCCTTCTCAGAGAGAAGTACACCACACAGCAAATAGACTCCACTTCAGGGCGTAGGCATGCCTCATAGAGGGTGCTCTAGCCTGAGTGATGGTGTTAACCACCAAACTGGTAGGTCACCTAAGTCCTCCGCGCTCCATCTATGGACCACATGTGAGGTTCCAGAAATCTAGGCGCGGGTGCCAGATGATGCCTGTCCCAGAGAAGAAGGTGGTTCTTCAAAGGGATATGCCAGGGAGGGGCCATCATGAAGAGAGAGCTGAAATGCAGGTCCGGTTGAGCCAGAGAGTTGCAATAAACACACCTGCTCCTCGTCCTCCCTGACGTTACACAGTATCTGTGCGAGTAGGCTCACTGGAAAAAAAAATCGTTTTTACGCACGCCCCGGGGCCAAATAAAATGCACAAAAATGCACCAATAACAGTTGGGGTGGAGTACCCATTCTCCCGGGCGTGGAACTGCCTTGAGAGCGCATCAGCTGCACGGTTAAGCTCGCCAGGGATAAGAATGGCACGCAGCAATTTCCGCCGCATATGACTCCAGAGGAGCAGACGTCGAGGGAGCTGAGACATGCGGCGAGAGCAGATACCTCCATGCGGTTGATATACAACATCGCCTGTCCATCCTGACCAGCACGCGTTTCCCCTCTGACACCAGTAAAAAAAAAAACGGCGCAGCGCGAGATACACTGTCACCTGCTCCAGGCAATTAATATGCCTGTAGCGGCTACGTTGAGTAACAGCTGAGAGGCTAAACCAGAGACATGATTTGTGATGCAAACATCAAAAAAAAAAAAATTAAACAAGGCAAGAAATTGTCCCAATGTCTTCTCTCGTTTATTTTCCCAATACAAAACATACCTCAATATTTTGACAGTGTAGATTTGATTTGATTTGGGTTTGGTCAACAAAGAATACCGCATCTCGTTCACCCCCTCTCTCCATCCGTGAATGAACAGGTGCCCCATATAAACACACTAGGTAACCATTGTGACCCTCCACCACGATCATGTGACACAGGTTAACTTTTTCATGTCTACTACAATCCAGCCCCTAATTATTACATAATAATTACACTCATGTAAATAGAGACATGAAAATATTCAAAAAGGAAAAATTCTTGATCTTTCTTGCTTCAAAGAAAAAACAAAAAACTAAAAGTGTTCATGTTATATCGTCTTCTGTTTCTTGTAGAAGACAGAGCTTTGTTATTGGTCTGTCAAGACAGCTGTATTTGGTCTTCACTTGTACATGACGGACAAATTATCTTCTGTCAGGAAAGGGTTTGAATTATACGTCCCAGAGGCCATGAGTTCCGAGGTGCTGTGTTGTCAACTAAAAGCGCTATCTCTCCTACTTTAAAATTGCGTTTGACGCTCTTGAAGCTGTGTTAAGTACTCCAGTACCCTTTTCTAGAACAAGTCTGACATGTACGGGACCTGTCTCCATTGTTTTCGAGTGTACACTTTGTCCTTCTTGAATTGTCCTGGTGGTAGGGATGGAGAAGTCCTCAGAAGTAGCAGATGATTAGGTGTTTATGCTTCTAAATCAGTTTGGTCAGTGGATGCTTTGGTTATTATACGACTATTAATAATAGCCTCCACTTCACACAATACTGTTTGAAGTCCTTTTTCATCTAGATTCTGCAACTTCAAGGTAAAATTCAGGATTTTTCGAACAGATCTAATGAGTCTCTCCCAAACCCCGCCATAATGTGACCCAGCTGGGGGGTTAAATGTCCATTTGACACCTTTCTGCAGAAGAACATTGTTGATCTTACATTGATTTCATTTCTTTATGGCAACTCTTAGTTCTTGTTCGGCTCCAACAAAGTTGCTTCCATTATCTGATCGAATTTCCTGCACTTGACCACATCTTTCAATGAAACGGCGAAGTGCATTTATGAAGGAATCTGTGTCCAAGGAAGATACTACCTCAGTATGTACCGCTCGAATGGCCAAACAAGTGAAGATGACTCCATATCTTTTCACAACACTTCTTCGGCTTTTTACATTAAAGGGTCCAAAGTAATCTACCCCAACACGGGTAAATGGTGGTTCATTAGGAGTTACTCTCTCTGATGGTAAATCTGCCATCTGTTGACATCCTGGAAATGCATTCAATCTTCTGCAAGTAACACACTTTGACAGTACTCTTCTTATTGCTGTACTCACACCAGTAATCCAATATTTCTGCTGTAGTTCGGACAACATATAGTTGCAGCCACCATGACCTACTTCCTGGTGAATGTGTTGCAAGAGGATTTCTGCAGTGTGAGAATTTTTTGACAAAATAATTGGATGTTTGGATTCTTCAGGCATTGATGCCTTACTTAAACGTCCTCCAACCCGCAGAACATTGTCAAAAATTGGACAAAGACGATAAATATGGCTACTACTTTTTTATACTTTCGCCGCCTTTCAGACTAGCAAGCTCATCAGAAAACACCTTTTCTTGAAAGTGTCTAATAATCTCCAATTCAGCCATCTCAAGCTCTTCTAGAGAAAGGTAAGGTTGTTCAATTTGGCCTTTGAAAGCATCCATTTCTTTTTCCAAAAAGCTACCATGTTGTTCATTCAAATTCGAGTCATCAGATGCAGCTTTCAATTGTTTACTCTTCTGACTAAGGTTCTTAAACAGACTAAGCAGATTCTTAAATCTCAAAATCCAAGCTACTGCTTTCTTCAAATGGAACCAAGAAGAAACATGATTAATCAAATGTGTGACAGCATCATCCTCTACTTTGAGCTGTATGGAATTAATCTCAACACTTTTTTTGATTTCAGAATCGTCTTCTTTGAGCCTTTCAAGTTCACTGAGATTGACAGGCCACTCAATTTCAGGAAGAAGTAGAAAGTCAGGACCTAATGTCTATGCTTTGTTCTTAAGAAACACATCAACAGCTGATCCTCTGGAAGCAACATCTGCTGGATTTCTTGCTAAATCTATGTACCTCCACTGTGAAGCATGTGAGGCCTTGAGAATTCCTGTCGCCCGGTTGGCTACAACTACTCTGAATTGAGGGGTCTCATTCTTAATATACTTAACAACAGAGGCACTGTCTGTACAAAAGAGAGAATCTTGGAGCTGCAAATGCCGTTCTTTCTTTCATAACACATCCATTCTGCTAGCCATGGTAGCAGCAATGAGCTTCATGCGAGGGATTGTAACGCACTTCATTGGGGCTACTCTAGATTTTCCCATTATAAAAGTACAACGGGCTTGAGAATGCCCATTAAGCAGCAACAAGTATGTTGCAGTTCCATGTCCTTCTTTACTTGCATCTGAAAAATAATATGTGCTTGAACTGTGCTTTGACAATATCTCCAAAATCTGGAAGTTTTAAACATCTAGCAAGTTCGAAGCACTCCAAATAGTGAAGCTCTTGCAGCCAGCTGTTTCACCTTTAAGCAAATACATCAGGCAAAGCATCGTCCCATCCCAGATTTTTTCTACAGAGGTCTTGCAAGATTTTCTTAGCCGACAATACCACAAGGCTAACAATTCCCAAAGGATCATAGATGGAACTTATTGTAGATAATACACCTCTTCTGGTCAGAGGACTTTCTTTCAATACAACCTTGAACTTAAATACATCTGAGTGGATGCACCACTGCACTCCCAACACTTTCTCAACTGAAGGAGAATCCCGATCTATTCTCAAGTCTTTCATTGACTTTGATCTCTGGTCTTTTGGAACAGCATCTAACACTTGAAGACTGTTACTTATCCATTTTGTGAGCTTAAATCCACCCTTGTCACATATGGATACAAGCTCCTGATACAAGGTTATTGCTTGTTCAACTGAAGCAACTGAAACAAGACAGTTGTCAATATAAAAGGAATGTAGAACAGCATTTACCGTTTCCTTGCTGAATGGCTCTTTATGATCCTCTGCACATTTTCTAAGAGCAAAGTTTGCACAACTAGGAGATGAAGTAGCTCCAAAGAGGTGTACCAACATCCTAAAGTCTGCTGGATCTTGCCTTAAATCCCCATCAGGCCACCAAAGGAACCTTAATAAATCAACATCATCGGCAGGCACTTTTACTTGATAGAACATTCATTCAACATCTGCTGTGATTACCACTGGCTCCTTTCAGAATCGTGTTACTACTCCAACAAGCGAACTTGCAAAAGCTGAGCATTAAGGGATGCTTGTTGAAACCCTGCTCCACAATCGAACACCGCCTGGATTTTATTCTTGGTGGGATGGAAGATACCAAATTTTCCCATCTCTCCGTGTCATGTCCTCTACAGGCACTCTTTCTGCACAGTCTTTGAAGACCATATCACTCATGAAGGCCTTATAGTCAGCAAGAAATTTAGAAAGTCTCTTCTTTAGATGTGAAGCACGTTGCTCTACAACTTTCTGATTGTTTGGCATATTGATGTTCTCTCTCAGATGCAAGCCAATTTCATAATGCCCATCAACAAGCTTGGCTTAATTTGATACCATGTCCATGAATCTTTGATCTTCCTTTGAATAACCAATTTGCTCCTCATTGTTACATTAACGAAAGTCCATTTTAAATTGCTGCTGCCACATATCTTCCAACTTCACCACTGATGTTCTGTTGACAGTGATATTTGGCTGTGCATTGACTGACATATGCTTACCATCTCCACTTAGTGGTCCATTCACTGTCCACCCCAACATTGTTCTGATAGCATACGGCCCATCATTTACACTGCGGATTACCTCCAGTGGTTCCAACACTTTAGGAACATTTGTACCAATGAGCAGCTGAATCACTGCTTCAATCTCAGGGAAATTAACATTCTTCAAATAAGGCCACCTTTGAATATCTCTTTGTCTGGGTATATTCCCTTTGTGAACAGGCATACTTTCCTGTGTATAGACCTGATGCAAGTCACAGAATTCATTTATATTCAAGTCAGCTACCTCCATTCCTGACAGAACATGAGTAGATACCACCTTTTCTTGTCCCATAGTTCTTAAAAGCATCCGAACTTTGGTTCCTGTGAGGCTCCTGTCCTGTTTTAGGCTTCTTCTCTGTTATATCCTGTGTGTCTTTTTCTTTAGGAAAGATGCGCAGTACAGTAGGATGTAGAAGACCACAAACATCACAATGAAGATGTTTCCTGCATTCTTTGCTAATGTGCCCAATGCACAGACAGCCAAAACAAACTTTACTTTCTTCTCTTTGTGAGATTGTTTTCCAAATTGGGGACACACTTCCAATGTGTGTGCACCATTACACCAGAGACATCTTTTCTTATCAAATGTCACATCTTGGCCTCACAGTGGCGCAGTGGGTAGCACATTCGCCTCACAGCAAGAAGGTCGCTGGTCGCTGGTTCGAGCCTCGCCTGGGTCAGTTGGCGTTTCTGTGTGGAGTTTGCATGTTCTCCCTGTGTTGGCGTGGGTTTCCTCCGGGTGCTCCAGTTTCCCCCACAAGTCCAAAGACATGCGGTATAGGTGAATTGGGTAAGCTAAATTGTCCGTAGTGTATGAGTGTGAATGGGTGTGTATGGACGTTTCCCTTAGATGGGTTGCAGCTGGAAGGGCGTCTGCTGCGTAAAACATATGCTGGATAAGTTGGCAGTTCATTCTGCTGTGGCGACCCCAGATTAATAAAGGGACTAAGCTGAAATGAAAATGAATGAATGAACGAATGTCACATCTTTCTTTGCTATACAGCAGGATTCACTTTCTTTCTTTACAGCATTTACAGTGGTGGCAAAGCTGGTTTCTCTTATACAAGGACAAGAAAACAACTTAAATCTCTTCACATTTTTTCTTTAATTTCATATGAGGGTACATCCTGTATATTTCCAAACACTAGGTCAGTTATACTTTTGACTTGATGTTCCAGAAATTTAACAACATCAGTGAATGAAACTTTGCAATTACATCTTTCTTGCAGTTCACAAACAACAGTTCTCCATTTGTCTCTGAGTCTGTAGGGCAATTTCTTGATAATTATCATCATGTTAGAAGGCATGTCCAGGTCACACATGTATTGCACCTCATTCATAACATTACTACAACCTCTAAGAAAGAGAGTGTATTCTTGCAGTACATTAACATCCTCAGTTTTAAATTGAGGCCATGATAGAGCTTTATTCATATAAGCAGATGCCACCTTCTGTTCATTGCCAAAATGCTTCAGTAACAAGGCTTTGGCTCTAACATATCTCCTATTTGGATCAATATATTGACAACTATGTACCAACTCTCTTGGAAGACCCATAGTATATTGTTCAAAGAAATACAGGCGGTCACTGTTGTCATCAGTCTTGCATTCAACACTGTTTTTAAAGGCTCTTATGAATGCATGATACTGTAGTAGATCACCATCAAAAACTTCCAGATCTCTTTTAGGTAAGAATGATAAACATTGTTGTTTTAACAGTAATGATGTTATTTCATTTTGCTTTCTCATGATGCCCTTTATGTTACCTTGTTTGTCAGAGTTTTGAACTTGTGAATTCAATACATTTCTTTGCCCTCTCTGTTCTTCAGTTTGGCGTCTAGATGGCTGATGTACCACTTGATAAGACTGTGAAAGTTGATGTTGTACAATTTTCTATTTAGGCTTTGCTCCAGAGTACTCTCAATCTTGAGATAATTCACTTAAACACCTTTGGGGTACAACGGGTTTAGCACTGACATTAAGACCTAGTATTTTCCCTTGTTTTTGCTCCAAATTGGAATGTTTCCCTCTTTGACAATCAGACTTTGAACTTGCCACACTTTGAGATTTCAGGACATTTAGTTTAGCCATTTGCACTTAAAGATCTTCTTGCAAATTTAACTGTTCTTTCCTTTTTCCTAGTTGCTCCTTCGGATCCTCTAGCTCATGTTTATACTTTAACATTTTTTGACGTGCCTTTAATGCAACGAACTCAGCCTCTGCTTTGAGATGAACTGAAGAAGTAGATGATACCAAGGAACCATTTTCGGCAATTGAGCTTTGATTTCTGGATGTTCTATTGCCAATATTAGATACAGTGTCAGTGGGTTTTACATTATCTTGTATTTCATCTGATGTGGTAATGGATGGAACATAGATTGGGACCTGAGAATTAGAACAATCTTCTTGCATTAAACGCATAACGCATTAACTTCATAAACATCGCAACATTACACCAACGAACAAACAGCCAACAGCAAACTGCCAACACCAGAGCTCTGGACAAAACAATCAAAACCAAACAACAACCACCACGAATATCCCCAATGGATAAACAAATGTTTAGCTGTGCCAGTGAAAGCCAAACAGGCTTACCTTCTCAGCGATGTTTGTTTACTCATGTCACAGATTAGGTTTCAATTTACATTGGCGTTGCAATTCCTTCAGCTGTAGAATTCTCTCTCCAATCATGCAGAATCTTACACTCCGTAGCGCGTAGTTTAATCATGCGTCCGATGAAGTGTCAGCCAGCAAACAGTCTTTGTTGACATAATAGGCCTTTGAGGCTAAACCAGAGACATGATTCATGACACAAACATCAAATAAACATGTAAACAAGGCAAGAAGTTTTCCCAATGTCTTCTCTCATTTATTTTCCCAATAAAAAACATACCTTGATATTTTGACAGTGTAGATTTGATTTGATTTGTGTTTGGTCAACAAAGAATACCGTGTCCCCGTTCACCCCTTCTCTCCATCCGTGAATGATCAGGTGCCCCATATAAACACACTACGTAACACCTGTGACCCTCCACCTGCATGCCCACAACACACGGCCCCCCAGCGCATACTGGAAGCATCCGTCGGAACGATGACATGCCTGGACACTTGTTCTAGAAGCACACAGGCCTGTAGAAATGCAGGCTCCGTCCAAAGGCTGAGGTGCCCGCGTGCCATACACATCTGGGGACCTGATCGTAAACACAAATGCTGAAGCGGTCTCATATGGAGCAACCCGAGCGGCCTGACAGCGGCTGTGGATGCCATATGCCCCAGGAGCCTCTGAAATAATATCAGTGGGACCACAGTTTTCCTGGCGAACTCTCTCAGGCAGGTCAGCATCTGCTCGGTGCACTCTCGGGGGAGGCATGCCGTCATGATGATCTTACTGGACTTAACGGCGCCCTGAGGTGGGGGGTGATCGTCTGTGGGGTGCTCGACGGACAGGGAGATTTTGGAACTGCAAACTAGCCAGAGGTGGCATTCCTGGACCACTAGTGTGGTCATCGTCCTTCCCAGGGCATTTGCAACCGACCTAGTGTTCTTGGAGCAAAGTCAGTTGCAGTGCGTAGTGCATTAAGCCTGGGTCGGAACCTTCCTTGTGTCGCTGGGCAGCGCCTGTGCCAGCCATAGCAAGCAGCCTGGCCCGCAACAGTGTAGAGTCTGGCCCGAGGAACGTAGACAACTTACACGCTTTGGACGGAAGCCGAGGCTAACCATGCCAGGAAGGAGCACCACACGGGCAAGATTGACCACGCTACTACGCTTGACCTGGGGATTCGCGTCGTACTCCCTGGCTGCTCCGTCATCGAAGAAGCTAAGGGCGGAGCGCATGCAGACCGGGCAGAAAAAGGTGCCCTCAGCATTGCGTGAACTTACTGTGCACCTCCGGGAAGAAGAGAACAGGAGGCTTAGAGGGTTTGGGGGGACAAGCCATCTCCAGCCTCGCTGCTGAGCAGCCATCTCTCTCTCTCTGTCTCTCTCTCTGTCTTTCTCTCTCTCTCTCTCTCTCTCTCTCTCTCTCTCTCTCTCTCTCCTCGAAGGATGGAGATGGAGGAACCAAAGACTCTCTCAGTACTGTTAGGCTCTAAAAAAAGCTGAAAAAGGTACTTACCGTTGCGTGGCTGGCATCTTTATTCGCAGCTGATTGTGATTGCTGCCAGCTGCGTTACCGGACGACGCCAATTTATTGGCATTTCATTGGCCCTTTATTACTCTTTCAGATGACTCGCTTTCTGGCGAAATGCCCATAGTGAAAGTTTTTCCACATAGCATTGAAGTTCCCCTCCCACTGGGGGACCATGATTTTCAAAGCATCAGTAATTCTGACAAATTGTCATTTTCACCAAAGTAAGATTCATCAAAGTCTAAAATAATAATTTTTTTAATATTTATTTAATTCTTACAATCTAAGTGGTTTTATTTAATGCCTTAAAGGTGCACAAAACAACATTTGAAAAACTTTTGACCACGGTGTTGGACCAGTCCCAAAACATGTTTGCAGTTAATCAGCTGTAAGAAATGTGTCTAGTAACTATCAGTGATCATCACAATGGAATGAATCAAGCCAATTTGCCTGGCAATTGTTTTACACAGTTGATGTCCTTCTTGCACACAACTCAGTACTGAGAGTACAACCCGCACCACTGGAAGAAACCCACCCAGACAAAGAAAGCACATGCAAACTTCACACAGAAAGGCCTCCTGGTCCAGCAACCTTCTTGCTGTCAGGCAACCGTGCTAACCGTGCACTGCCACTGTGCCACCCATTAATGGGAAACTGATACTTGTTATTTATTGTGGACATGAGTTTAAGAAACCCAGTTTTAGATGGTTTATTGCAGAAGTAACCTTTGAAAAATAAAATCTATGTCAAATAGTTACAACAGATTCAAAATGCAATTTTTGCAAATAATCTCTGGTTCCAAATTAAAATTTTTACTGTAAAGAATGAACCAGATATACATAAAATATTTTTGATGCTTCATGTTCCATAGTGAATGAGTATGTGTGTGAATGAGAGAGTGTATAGGTGTTGCCACATGGAAAGAACCTATATAAACATATGTTTTAATATAGGTTTTGATATAGGTTTTTAATATATATGACGTATATAAAATTGGCAGTTTTCCTATATTATATGTAGATGTAAAAACCTATATTAAAGCATATGTTTATATAGGTTAATTTCGTGTGGGCTTTCACTTATTTGCCATAGTTAAATTCCATAACATGCCAATTACATGTGATACCAATTTCAAGTGTTAGCACATACATAACTTTTTTTTGTATTTTTTTTAGTTCTTAGTTATTGCTTTGATAATAGAAAATATGAGCTAGGCATCATGTATGACAGTTGCCAAAGTGAGATATAAGCTAGATATATAGGATATAAGTGAGATATAAGTGTCACGGTCACAGAAGGCAGAGACAAAAGGGTAAATATACAAGGTGTTTATTTAAAACACAAGGCGGTTCTTCGCACCGTAGTGCTAGCAGGTATAACACAGTAAACAGTCACTGAAGATAAAGCCACTTCCCTTGAAGGCGAGCAAACTGATGACAGGTGTTAGCATCGACGAGGAGAAGGATAATAGATGACTTGGCAGAAGATCAGGGTGAGCACAAGGAGAGTACGACCATGCAGAGATGATTCCAGCCGACGAGTGAACAGGATGGGTGAGTATATATAGTGTGTGTGTGATGGCTGGAGCAGGTGAGTGTAGTTAGTGCACAGGTGTTCGTGATTAGTAATCGGGTGATTGTGTGCAGTGTGTAGTGGATGGAGAGTGTGAATGGTGATTGGGGCTGGTAGAACGTGCAGGGGGTGTGACAATAAGTTATATAGGAGACATATCTTGTACAGTATGTACATATAGACTTACAGTATATGTGGATATAAAGAAGCAATACAGGAGACCTATGGCCTGTATATACACATATATGCACTTCAATTTTGCCTATATGTGGCATATATACACATATATGCAGCGTATTTATTATCATGTATGTGCATATATCCTCATATAGGTTCTTTCCATGTGGGTTTCCCAGTGCTGGTTTGTGGCTGGAAGGGCATCTGCCGTATAAAAAATATGCCAGAGTAATATGGCATATAAATCAGAGACAGGCCTCTGTCAGACTCATCTTAAACTCCAGTCATTTTTGGTTTGTTTTCAGAATTATTATATTCCACTTTAAACCCAGCCGAAACTTTATGTCAACAGAGACTCCACAGAGGAATGAATCTCCTGAATCAGCCTGTGATCCTGGTCTCTCAAACACACATCATGATGTCATCACACCCACTTCAGCCTGAAGATAAAGTTAACTAACCATTTCTTGCTGACAGAGCCAGTCAGCGCTATGTCTGATTCCACATTTCTTGTCTGTAGCTTAGTAATTCAGATCTCCATTATCCTGTAATCTGTAAAGCTAAAAGTGAAACCACACAGCGTATGAAATCTGTTTACTTTATCTGCCTGCCTGCCTGCCTGTCTATCCTATGTTCATGTGTTAAATTGTCTGTTGTTTTCCTTCATTATCATTGTAGGATGGTGCAGCTTTACTTGTCCTTTCTGTAGTTTTGGCAGTCTGTAAACTGATAGTTCCTAGTTCTTGTTGAATCTGTTGATCTCACAACAACCTTTTCTCATTTTAGATGCATTATTATCCTGTTTTTATGAATTTCATGATTTGTTACCCTTTTGTTTTTAATTATTCATTACATTTGGAAACATCATCACTTTGACAAATGATGCCTATAAAGAGTCATATTTTAGGTAAAACAAAGCATCACATTACCGTAATAATTCATAATTAAAGACTTTTTAACAACAGCTGGAATTAATTTCTCCTTCATTGATATTAGAGATGCTACATATAAACCGACCTTATTCCTCTCCAGGGTGGCACTGAATAAATTTATAATCTGTATATCCTGCATTTTGGGTTCTGACTAGCTGTGAACAATCACAAAAATGCTCCTTTAGTCTGGCTTAAAGCCTGTCCTGTTTAAAAATAAAAGTCCCACATATGTTTTAAGTAGGGCCTCACGGTGGCGCAGTGGATAGCACGTTCGCCTCACAGCAAGAAGGTCGCTGGTTCGAGCCTCGGCTGGGTCAGTTGGCGTTTCTGTGTGGAGTTTGCATGTTCTCCCCGTGTTGGCGTGGGTTTCCTCTGGGTGCTCCGGTTTCCCCCACAAGTCCAAAGACATGCGGTATAGGTGAATTGGGTAAGCTAAATTGTCCGTAGTGTATGAGTGTGATGGGTGTGTATGGATGTTTCCCAGAGATGGGTTGCAGCTGGAACGGCATCCGCTGCGTAAAACATATGCTGGATAAGTTGGGGGTTCATTCCGCTGTGGCGACCCCAGATTAATAAAGGGACTAAGCCGAAATGAAAATGAATGAATGAATGAATGTTTTAAGTATAATACAAGCTTAGATAAACTTAAAAATAAGGGATACAATTCTCTAATATTTGTAATCTCACTAGGAAACATTGCAGCCAATCAAATGCCTGGGGTATTCATATCAATGATCCCGTGTGGATTGCCAGAGTCTGTGTTTTGTTCTGATTGGCCTTTTTTATTTCGGACACACGGGATTTATATGACAATGAGGAAACAATGGTGTTGAGAATCATGATAGTCATTTCCATGTACTAATTGGACCTATGCCTGGGTATATCCAGATTTTCATTTTATGTTGCCTTTTAAACTTTCAAAGCAAAATTAAATGACTGCCTAAAGAAACACTAAATTCTCCAACACATGACAAAAAGTCTGGAGAAAGTATCACTCTTTTTTGAAAACAGAAATAGTGTGCACTTTTGGCTCTTTTCACTCGGTTATTCAATTAGAGATCAGTAGAACTAGGCCTATAGTACTTAATTCAATCAACCATCAGATGACAGAGTCTGTACCCAACTCATGTGAATTCTATTAAAGATCTTTCTGACACTGCCATACCCCTGGACGAGATTAGTTTTTTTTGTAATGCGGCCTTTTGTTTTTGTCATCATTATATTTTATACATTTTTGTATATGCAGATAATAACTGAGACATGTTTGCAAAAACTTTTGTCACTTTTGTAGCTCTTGAGAGAATGTTAGATCTGTATCGTGTTGCGGAGTTCAATAAATGAAGACGTGTGATTTGAAAGACTGACAGGCATGCCATTAATGATATCAGCACAAAACTGAGCTGTTTTTGTATCTTTTTCCAAATTCCCATCCAACAGTCTTGTAATTGTCATTTTAGGCTATAGGCTGGCTAAGCATGAAGGGTTACCGGTCTAAATTTGATCTAGCCTTTTTTTTTTTAATTCCTCCTGTCAATTCTTGAACTAGACAGGAAGGTCAACAATGTAATTAGATAGACAGAACAAACAATTGTTGATGGAAATTTGGTCATCAGACTGTGACACTCACAAATAATTTGAAAAATTGGGAAGATTTGATGAAATAATAACGTACACATATTTTGGGTTATTGTGTAATTTTGTGGAAAACACTGTCAATTAATTAGATCTTCCTCCATAATAAATCACGTCCTAGTGCTTGTTTTGACAATTGGCTTGAGAGTCTGCCAAAAAATTACACATCAAAACAGACCTTTTCCATACATGCTAATACAGTATATTTCAAGCCCATTCCAGTTCATATTTACTATATAAATAAAGTGAAAGCTGATGTTCTTGACTGCAGGTGTGTAAAATTGGAACAAAATTAAGTATTTTGCAACATCATAAAACTCACCAACTTATAAAACAAATGGAATTTCTGAAGAACACTAAAATGCTCTTATTTTGATGTGTATATTCAGAGGTCTTGCATAAAATTAGAACGTTTACCTTTGTCCTCACCCTAAAATTATATGCAATACTGATATATGCTTGAAGCATTCATAGAGCTGCTGAGCAAGTGTGTTGCTGAGATGCACATGGGAGCTATTAAATAGTCAGCTAAAGCTGTCAACACATGTTGGTAAGTTACACTTGCAATATGATTGAAACTGAGAAAAATGTGACTTGATTACAACAATAACTGTAAGAACTCATTTCTATTTGGTTAAACTGATGATGTTGCAATTCACCCTTGCCTCCACAATTTTCTCCAAAGTGAATATTACAGTTTTCCTCAGTCACTTTTGGTACATTTCTCAGATCAGAATTGAAATTCTCAAAACTACCTGTTCAATCTTCACATCATAGTGTCACTTGTGCACATCAGAAAAGCAGTTTCTCATGTCTTTGAACAAGTTGCAAACGTTTTTGTACATCATTGCAAAGGATTATGTAGAATTCTCTGCTGTTTCCTATCAATTGCTTATGTCGATCAAAATGCATTATAATGGTCTCTATTGAATAGTCTCACTCCCCCCAAAAATTAGGCTTTATTTCATCCCATAATTCTTTACATGCAAACAAGTTGTCATAATGCATTTTTCTATACATTTCCTTTAGACTTTTTTTCTAAACCTGTCCTAAATTGATAAATTACTCCCAGATGAATCTTGACTAAGACTTTATGACTTTTATCTATTTTATTATTATTTTTTTAACTTTAATCTCTGGCTGCCTCTGAAATCTCACACTACTCTGCTTTATATGTGAAAAACAAAATATATACCTATGTTTGAATTGAAAAAGCAGGTTTAAAGTGCCAGGATGACACAACTACAACACAGTAAATACATTCACATTACATTTATTCACAGAATATATAATTGTAGTGGTTGAAGAAAATATAAAAATCAAGCACAGTATGAAATTTCAAAAGCAGCCTCTGTTCATGGAGGAACATTTCAGAAAAGGTTCTTTATAGTGAAAGTTCTTTATGAATATGTCCTACCAAGAAAACGGTTCTTTTGAGATCCAATCACTAAAAGATTCTTTGATGAATCTAAAATGGTTCTCCTATACCATTACAATAAAACAGCCTTTTATAACCTTTATTTTTTTAAGAGTGTATTCTGTAAAACAGGTTGCATCCCATCCAGATTAGGGGTTTTGTATGTTTGTTTTGCTCAAGATCTCTTCAACCATCTAACCATCAGCTACTACGTCCATATACAGACTGATATCAGAACGTTCTCATATCGCATATAAAGGATAACATTAAATATAGAGGCAACAGTATGTCTATAACAATGAGAATAAAATCTGTAGACTGTTGATTTGCTGATTTGTTAATTTGACCTTTGATATTAAAAAATGCTGGATTCCACACAATCGATTTGGAATTTTGACAACATGGAGGAATTAAGTTAACTCATTCGTTTTTAGAAGTTAAATGGATTAAACATAAAACAATTAAGTTATCTTCAAAAAAACCTGAAGAATTATGTTATTTTAGCTCATTTTAAATAAGTATGTTGAACAAAAAGCAATGCCATTTTTTGAGTGTACGTCCCATGACGTTTTCTGGTTTCATTTGTCCGCGTATTCTGTCAGTTGTGTCCCTAACTGCATTAATGTCACGCGTTGTGTTTCTCACGAGTTTGTGAGGCGGACAAGCTCCTGCGCTCCACGATCTGACCTCTTATCATGACAGGACCACCGACTCCAGTGGACACCAGGACAGCATCCTCCTCCGTCCAGCCATTCCTCTCTCTCTCTCTTTCTTAACCTTAAATACGCTTTCTAGCTTTTGCCTAGTCTCTGGAAAACATCTGAATCATTTTAACCAACTCCAGCTGTCGCCCTGGTGTGGGTGTGTGAGAAAGTGCATGGCCGTCTCTGAATGAGGGGAGACTCGAGCGAGGGTGACGTTTAGATTTACGAAAAAAGTTAGGATATTTTTGCTAGTTGTTTTGTCGGTATGAACGCAGATACGTGCGTCTCATACTGCGATATGACCTCCATGGACTCATATTATTCGCCAGCAGCATCAGGGCAAGGGAGAGTCCAGCAGGCCAATCCTTACAGGACTTTCCAGTCGAGCGACTCCAAATACAGTCCCACTTTCTTGCCCGGCAAAGGTCAAACTTACGGGGAGAAGCCGCGGAGTCCATTCCATCAAGACTGTCAGACACTGGATGATAGCACAGGCGAGGGCGCTTATAGCAAATATCATCTTTTTATGCAGAGACCCGCGTGCAAAACTCCTGAAGACAGCAAACTGGAGGACGGCGCGCTCATCTTATGCTATGGTGAGTGGCATGTACAGTGGATGCGGTGTATTTATCGTTATATGTTCTGAAATTAATTATTCTAGTTACAATTCAGCCTGATGTTTATGATGCAATAGTAATTTGGTAATTGTTGCGCATCATAGGTTGAGGATAAGGCCTTTAATAGTCTGACGCGTCAAATTTGGTTCCCACATTTGTTCCAGATAAACTTTTAAATATTTTGACAATTTCCAGCAGTGAAATAGAAAGACCATTTTTGGCTCCCTCAATTTTTTTTGAGAATGAAGAATAGTAATTGATAAACGTTTTCCACTATAAATGATGAATATTGAGAGTTTCATCAATGCACATAAAGAATATTTATTTTTAAGAGTATATCGCATTTAAATTCGCAAAATAACCTACGTATTTGCTTGACATTTTGGCCTACATGGCCTATAGATTTTTGCGCTATTGTTAATATAAAATAAAATGCAGTTCTAAAGATCACAATATTTCATCACAATCATCATAAAATCTTTTAGCCTAAATCTTTAAAAAAATATCCAAAAAAATAGGCATTCAAATTCGCCTAACGCAAAATTTTTGTAAATAATACTTTATATTTGCATTTTAAATAGAATGAGCATCTGCTTCGTTTAATAAATTACAATTGACCTCACAATATAAAGCTCTAAATAAATTAATGTGGCTTATGAATAGAATTTGTCCTTTTAATATGAACAGTGATTTATTGGACTTTCTGAAGTCTGTAATGATCCTAAATCCATCATTCTCGACTGCTTATTCTATCTACCACATTCACAGACGTTCGCGATGTAAATGTATTTTTTTCATATTCATAACAAATGAAAATAAAACGTTCATGGTGATCCACAGGCCTATAGAATTCGCAATTATTAAATAGTTATAATATAGTACATTTCTGATTTATAAAAAGTGGCATGAAAATGCATCTCTGTGGTTGTAAATTACGCATGATTATTTACGATGCTTGTCCGCAGGACAGTGAAAACAGACACCGATTATATCTTCTATTTATTATCAGGATTACCCATCAGTCATTTATTAGATTCAATTTCGGGTTGATTTTTTACCAGGTCGTGTATTTTTTTTTTTAGTTTAACTTTATATGGGACAAATAAGGTTCATGAGCTTTTTTTTGACGTTAACTTGAAACGAATGTTTAAATTAATTGGTTCATGCTAAAACAATTACACTGTGATTCATTCAGCAGAAAACGGAAATAAGCAACCTTATAGATTATTATTGTAAATCCTTCCACCTTTAGCTAACAAGCAAAAAATGAGCAAGAATATAAATAAGATTATAATTACAAAACATTATCTATTGTCAAGGTTTCTGGCTATTTAATTAAACAATAAAGTATATGATACACTTACAATAAATTATTATAAAAATTATTGTTCAAGAGTGCCTTTTAAATGTACACTATTTTTGTCTTCTGTGATGATAATAATATACATAGGACATACACACAGTTAACAAAGCTTTGAACATTTTAAACAGTATTGAGATGAGATTAAAGTTCTTAAGTGATATATATATATATATACCTGAATGACATTCAAGTCTTTTGTGAAAAGCAGTCTGGACACAGTTTAATATATTCAGAAACAATTTTCAGCCATACCAGATTCCTGGGTGTATCTGGCAAGAATGTGATAATCACCAAGTATACTTTTCATAGAAATATTATTGTTAGATGATGCACAGACAGTGCTGTACTTATAGAGCATTTTCCTGTCTGTGGTTTAAAGAGAATGAACACTGTGCGGTTCCACACCATTCTTTAGCCTATTTGTGGTCTGTGCTAGATGAGGCTGTACAGCCTGACTGACCAATCAGAGAACATGGAGAAGTTGAAAAGGTTTGTGCAATAGAGAGAGAGAGAGAGAGAGAGAGAGAGAGAGAGATGGTGGGGTTTTGAGACAACATAACACTTTATAAAGTGTGGGTTGTAAACTGTAAACGTCAAGTGATTGTGCCATCTAATTCAAAGTATAAAAGTGTGGTTCCCCTGTAACCTGTAAGAGTGTCAGTAACACAGAGTTATTCTGCTTTAAGAACAATAAACTGCTAAAAACAATAAAAGTAAAGTATTCTTATAGTGCAATTAAAACTTAATTATCTATCATTTACTCACACTCAAGTGGTTCTTTCATAAAAGTGGAACTCTTTAAGTTTCATAAAAGTGGAAAAATGCCTTTTTAAGAATAAATGTGAACAACACATTATCCACTCAATAATTCATGGATGCTTTGAAATGCAGACCTAAGGCTGATTTATTTTAAGAAGATAAATATTATGGTTTTAAAAAGTGTCAATTTACTCTGTACTGAATGAAATATTTAATTAAATCCATTATTGAGTTAAGGTTTATGTGAGATGCTTTTTATAGGCTCTGTAGCAAAAAATATTACAAAATGATTTAATTTTTGTTAAAATATGACATTTAAAAAAAACAGTGTCATAATATACAACCATGACTTTCTGACCTTTCCAGCCATATGTGTTTTGTGAAGATTTAAATGTGAAATATGAGGCCACCCATTTGAGGGAGGGGTTTGCTTAAAGCTTTTAAGTACCATTTCCATGTCTCTTTTGGTGTGATTGCTCATTTGAAAATGTATAAACTCTGCTTACCTTGGTGCACGCCAAACCTTGGTGCAGACAGAGTCTCCTGATAAGATGGCTCAAGCACACCCTATCATTATCACAATGTACAGTTCAACATAGTCATCTGAAAAGACATCTGTTATAATCACTATGCAATAATGAAAAGAAAAGAATGAGTTAATCCATTATTTAAAGTGAATAAAATACCCTCAAAAAGGTTTTTAAACATAAAAACATGTTTGTTTTTTCACACCTGTTTGCATTTGTATTGCTTAACAATTTCTAAAATTATTTAAAGTATATACCATAATGGTCCTCAAGGTGGCACAGTGGGTAGCACGATCGCCTCACAGCAAGAAGGTCGCTGGTTCGAGCCTCGGCTGGGTCACTTGGCATTTCTGTGTGGAGTTTGCATGTTCTCCCCGTGTTGGCGTGGGTTTCCTCCGGGTGCTCCGGTTTCCCCCACAAGTCCATGCTGTACAGGTGAATTGGGTAAGCTAAATTGTCCGTAGTGTATGTGTGTGAATGAGAGTGTATGGATGTTTTCCAGTGATGGGTTGCAGCTGGAAGGGCATCCGCTGCGTAAAACATATGCTGGATAAGTTGGCGGTTCATTCGGCTGTGGCGACCCCAGATTAATAAAGGGACTAAGCCGTAAAAGAAAATGAATGAATATACCATTATATTATTATTATAATACACAGTATGGTATTTAATTAGTTTTTTGTGAGGATACGATCCTGACCCCAACCCCCAAGATCATCCCCCTCACTAGTTTTACTATAGTAATACTATTCCCAAAACTAGGTAATATGGAGTTATTCCTCAACTAATGCTGTAATTTTGACAGTGTATTTAGAATCAGTTCAATTGTGAATGCATTATTGGAAACATTATTGAAGCACAACAGCAAAGCGTGAAGCCTCTCCAAATCCCTGAGTGATTCATGACTTGCGGCAGCAGGGAGTCGGGCATTATTCAGAGACAGATGTGTGGTATGAGCTCCCAGAGATATCATTCATGCTTTTATGTTCAGAATGATAATTTCCACTGGGAGACCAAAAACGACAGAGCCTGACTCGTTTACATAACCTTTCCTCACAAATGACATGTGCAAATAAACCAGCATTCAGCAATTGATGGGCTATTAAGCCATGCAGCTATTAAATGCTAAATACTGAAAGAGTATATATGATTAACTGTTTCCTGACATACTGCTTAATTATGTGTTACAGTTTAAGAGAAGTGATATCATGCACAAAATATTCATTCATTCATTCATTTTCATTTCGGCTTAGTCCCTTTATTAATCTGGGGTCGCCACAGCGGAATGAACCGCCAACTTATCCAGCACATGTTTTACGCAGCGGATGCCCTTCCAGCTGCAACCCATCTCTGGGAAACATCCATACACACCCATTCACACTCATACACTACGGACAATTTAGCTTACCCAATTCACCTGTACCGCATGTCTTTGGACTTGTGGGGGAAACC
>CAIGQW010052771.1:4914075-4949774 GCA_903798125.1 Danio choprae
CTTGTGGGGGAAACCGGAGCACCCGGAGGAAACCCACGCCAACACAGGGAGAACATGCAAACTCCACACAGAAACGCCAACTGACCCAGCCGAGGCTCGAACCAGCGACCTTCTTGCTGTGAGGCGAATGTGCTACCCACTGCGCCACTGTGAGGCCCATGCACAAAATATTTAAATTAAATGAAGGAGAGTAATGTTCCTGCTTTCTGTAATTTTGAAGAAAGCTGAAAACCTGTAACCATTGACTTCCATAGTAGAAAAATAAATATATGGGTGTCAATGGTTACAGGTTTCTACCTTTCTTAAAATATATTCTTTTGTGTTCAACAGTACAAAGAACCTCATAAAGGTTAGGAACAATGAAGGCTGAGTAAATGATGACAGATGATGATTAAATGTATACATTATAATAAACTATAAATAGAGCCATGATGAGCCATTTCCCATGTAAGAAATCCTATATAACATTCCTCAACAGACATGGTAGCTTATAGTGTAGATCTGTTGGAATAATAAAATAAATAAATAAATAAATACAAATGTAAACATTTAATAAATTAAGTAAAAAATGTAAATAATTTTTTATTATTATCTAATGTCCTATTCAAGTACTCAAATACACAAGTATTGAAGTTCTTATTCAGCCATGTGCACTATTCTTTACTCTTCAATGCACAGAGTGAACAGAATATTTACATCCTCTTCATGAGCTATTTTAAGTTATAGTGAGCATCTGGGAGTGAAGTCTTAGAGACAGAAAGCTGGCTCAGTTGTGCGGTATATGGGAGTCATGCGTGAGGTCATTTATCAGGAGCTCAGATTTAACGGAAACACTGTCCTGATTTCCCACAAAGCCCACATTCCTGTGCTGCATACAGGCATTGATCTTCTCGCAGGAACATCTGGAAGCTTTGTTTCTGCTCAGATACCTGTATAGTAGTGCAAATGAATCACAAATGGTATAGGTTGCTGATTGAAGGCTCAGTGAATTGCTTAAAGGTATAGTTCACCAAAAAAAAATTATATTCTGTCATCATTTACTAACCCTCGACTTGTTCTGAATATAATAATTAGACTGTCTTTCTTCTGACGAACAGAATATAAAATATAAAAAGCTGGTAATCTGTAACCATTGACTTCCATAGTATTTTCTTTTCTTACTATGGATGTACAACATTTTTTAAAATATCTTCTTTTAGTTGAGTGGAAAATAGAAACTTATAGAACTGGTTAGAACTACATAAAAACGAGAAAATAGTGAGTAGATTTTCATTTTTGGCTGAACTATCCTATTATGATTATTTTATCATTATTTAGGCCAAATGCGGCATACTGGATTTGAATTTAGAACTTAGATTAGAACTTTATTATTAGAAACTAAAATCAATACAGAGTGCATATATATATAAGATATTTCAGAGGTTTGTAAGGAAACTGACTTATGGCGCTACATGGGAAGTTGCAGTAGACTTATAATTCAGTATGATGAGATGATGTATTTCCAACTGAAACAGAATATTGAGTTGGGGTGGGATTTTATTTTAGGCTCTTCTCCTCGTCTTTCACTTGCAGCAAACTGACAGTTGAAGGGGTTGTGGCTAAGCGTATTTCACTCAAGCTGTCTAACTGATATCATCAGAGAAGGACTGCCATTCCACACGATTAGCAAAACAAAATTGTTTCATTAATGATTTAATATGCTTGGATTAATTAAGCAAAATAAACATTGTACATTTTGACTCCATCTGGACTGTAGCAAAAGTATATAAAACCGATTAACAACAAAGAAGCACTCAACAGGTCTGTGCTTAAAGCTTAACAAGTTATTGCTGAAAATAAATGTCCATATTGAGATTAAATTAATAGATGCTATGTTCTATTTCTTAGAAATGTATCATGATCATAATCATTTTGGAACCCTACATTTCAAGTTTCAAGTGTGCATAAGATCTCAAACTAGCTCTATGCTCACTTGCGTATGATAATGTTGCTATCTTTAAGTGCATGGTATCAGTTCTTGTGATTTACTGTGTGTCTTATACCTGTAGCTGTTCTATAAAAGCTAACGAGTGTCCTGCCGCTTTACAGGTAGTTAAACGAAACTTTGATGTTTTCTCCTTGTTTCTAGCAGTGATTAAATAGCTGTGCCTAGTAAACATCTGACCTCTGCTAATTCGGAGTAGCTGTAGACTCCTTCAGGACTGAGAAAGTGTTCTCAGGGGAGCGACTGCAACAAGCATGGACTCCATTTATACCTTGTTGCGAATTGATTTTCAAGCAGCATTAGAGTAACCACAGAAAGGAAAATGACAAAATATGTTTATAAAGAACTTTTGCAATTTCAGCATTGGCACTGAGGTACACCTGTAGGAGATGTGATTTTTACATTATTAAATTTGTTTCAAAAGAAAAAAATGTCAACAGAAAAATGTCTGACTTCTATATTATTATAAAGATTGTTCCTTATTCACCTAAAAATAATATTCACCTCAAATATTCCGTATTGTTCGACTGCAGGACAGTAATCTGCCTCTATTCTCAAGTTTGCATTGACTTGTATGCAATTTACTTGTGAAATATACTTAATTCTCAGTTTAGTGTCAACTCAGCACAGTGTCATTATCTCAACCTATTGGTTCTGAGTGCCCTTAACATGCATCACAGTGCGTTTTCTTTGTGTTTTCATGTGGACAATTTTTAAATTTTTTTATAAAACAATACTCATTTACGTGTGGACATGGCCTGAGTCTATTCTTTTCTTTTTGAGAAACAATAGTTTTAAACACAATGCATTTTCAGATTTTTGGATGATTTCATTCACCTAGAAACTGTTACACACCGCATGGAAGGTAATTTTCAAAAACCTATAATCGGGGCTCGTTAAAATATTGCTTAAGAAAAAAAAGACAGATTGGAAAAGTAGGCTTCTTTTGCAAATCTCCAAAATCATGCAAAATCGTTCCTTGCACATTTGTTTTTTTTTGCTTATAAACCTTGGTCCATGGACAAACACAATCTTATTTCACTTTTTTCATGGTATTACTTAGGGTAAGGTTTGATGTAAGAGGTTTGGTCGTTTTTCAGAAATTACAAAGATGAACCCATTAACTACCATATACTTTCTAAACTTAAAAGTGCACAACATTATCAAATATTAAAGTCACGCTTATCTGTTTCTGTGAGAACACTTTATTTTTGTACCACCACTCACTTGACATTTCAGTTCTAAACTGTTGTGAAATCTGCAAGCAGTGATGTAATTGTTTTTGTGAAAACCACAGACGCTTGTTTTTATGAGCCTAGGTTGCGACAATAGTTTTGAAAGAACTGTTCAAAGAACTGCATTGCTACGAAAACATGCTTGCAGAATCCTTGTTTTGAGTGTTCACTTTATAGGTGAACATGTAGGCATTGTAGCTCAAATAAGTAGAGCATGCTGCAACCAAAGCCAAGTTATTAGTAAGGCAATGCATAAACTGGATGCATAAAATGGATACCCTGAATGTAAGGCAAGTGAAGTCACTATGGATAATAGCATCTGCCAAATGCATTAATGTAATATAATGTTAAGTGGATCTGGGCCGGCTGCCTAAAGGTAACGGGTTGAATCCTCATAGGAGGGGATCATGAACTTTATGTAATCCCTTCATCTCTACTCGCATCTCTCTGAGCAGGATTTGAACCAGCGTTGTATGCCTCTTGAGGCCAGAAAAGTGAGGTTTAAGCACACAACTCCTACTAGCTGGCATTTGTTACTTTTATAGTCCACCTTTTACAATTAAATTCAGTTCAATTCAATGAAATAAAAAACATAATAACTTTTGAGCAAATCATTTCACCTCAGGCTGCTACAAGAAGACTGTCTCTCACTGTACGTCATTGTGGCAAAAGGCATCTGTTAAATGATGAGTAACCATTGCTCAATGAAGCAAAGCTGAGGCGTTGTTGAATTCCAAAGTCTGAGGTATTGAATGAATTTAAATCCAATGGTTGAAATATATACCACATATAAATAAATTGAAGTATATGTTGCATATGACATAAATTTTATATATGTGAAATCCAAATATGAACTTGTATAGGTGTTATATATGTTATTTGAATATATTTCCATGGATCAGATTTTTATATGGCTGAAATGAACATCTCCATGCAATTAGTTAGATTATTCGTTCTATATGACATAAACCCAACACAGAGCATCACTTAAATCCACAATAAAATTGGAGAGTTATCAAACCCAGGCTATTGCTGTCAATGTGAAAATGGCTGCCAAAACCAAGGAACTTTGGCTCTAAAATGCAAAACATGCAATGGCACTGTTTAGAAACTCTGGTGGTACGCAGATTCAGCACAACATGGGCTACAAAGCCAAGAAAAGACAGCAGGGTGGGACTGAAAGGCTCACCACAGCAATTATGATGATTTCACCACCAAACACAGAGACAGAGCAACTGTGTTATCACAAAATATCATTACATTTAAAACCGAACTTACTTTTAACTCTGAACAAGAACATGAAAATAACTGATTGTTTACATATTTATCATGTGAAAATTATTCATCTATGTTCTTTCAAAAAATTATTGTACACAACCAGATAGCATATGTACGCTTGCAAGATGTATTTTAAAGATTATTTGGTCTGGACAAGGGGCCTCACAGTGGCGCAGTGGGTAGCACGTTCGCCTCACAGCAAGAAGTCGCTGGTTCGAGCCTCGGCTGGGTCAGTTGGCGTTTCTGTGTGGAGTTTGCATGTTCTCCCTGTGTTGGCGTGGGTTTCCTCCGGGTGCTCCGGTTTCCCCCACAAGTCCAAAGACATGCGGTACAGGTGAATTGGGTAGACTAAATTGTCCGTAGTGTATGAGTGAGAATGGGTGTGTATGGATGTTTCCCAGAGATGGGTTGCGGCTGGAAGGGCATCCGCTGCGTAAAACATATGCTGGATAAGTTGGCGGTTCATTCCGCTGTGGCGACCCCAGATTAATAAAGGGACTAAGCCGAAATGAAAATGAATGAATGAAGGGTCTGGACAACATCTCCTGTGTTCAAAGGTCTGATAAATGTCTTAAAAAGGTCTGCTGTATGAACATTCCAACATTCTTAAAGGCTTATTATAAACGCCTATTTAACATCTGAATATTGCAGATGAGCATCAAATAGATGTCTACGTAGATGTCATTAGGTTGAAGTACAGTATGTAAATACACATTAAATGTATTGCTCTGAATTTTTTATTTAAATAGTTCTATGTACAAGATAAAATGTGTATGAACACTTTTTTCCCACAATAAAACAGTAACTTTGTCAAATTCTGCATAGAATTTGTGAAAATATTGATTAATTGTGTTTTGGAAAATAAAATGCTACCAATGGAATTAGTCTTAGCAATAGAAAGGTGTGATATTTTATTATAATTTGTTTTCAGTTACATCATTAAATACTATTAATCGTTACTTGACATCTAAATTAACTCTAAAAAGTTCCAAGGAATCAAAAAAGCACATCAAGAAATAAAATGAGCAAAAAACAAACAAAAAAAGATTAAAATGTCCTCCATGCCCAGAAAACCTCCACACAGTTAAACATATTGTAGAACTGAGAACCTCAGTAAAGTTTGCTTGAAACAGGCGTGTTTTGATTATTTATTTTCAATCTGGGCATGTTTGTACTTTCATCAAGATACTGAATCAGGCATGGAAACATGTTTTCAAGTGAGGTAAAGAAAAGCTTGTTATACTTTAGAGGCCCTTGATATCGAATGTGACAACAGAACACTCTTTACCTTTAAATAAGTTATATTTTTATAGGAGTAGTTGAGTGTTTTTATGATTATGGCAGTCTCGGTCTACGCATTCTTCCATGCATCAGACATGTGATCCGCATACTTGTTTGTAGACTGTAGTGAGAAATAAGACATTGTACATTGTGATTTCTTTTCAAAATGCTGTGAAAAGGACAAACTACAGGATGAAACTACAGGATTTTTTTTGCAGTTCTGTGAGATAAAGTCACAATTGAGTGTATATATTTTGCAGTTCTGAATTAATGCATTTTACAATTCTTTTTTTTAATTTTTAGAATGTTGACTTTATTGCAGTTGTATGTTTTAGGTTTTTATCACAATTCTGACATTTTCCTGAGAATTGCAGTTTTATTTCACATAATAAATTAGCAGTATATTTAGCCATTCCCACTTTACTTCTTGCAATTCCACATTTTGAGAAAAAAAAAAACAGAATTGCAAATTATATACTTTTATAAATATAAATATAAGAAATAGGCAGCACGGTGGCGCAGTGAGTAGCACGATCGCCTCACAGCAAGAAGGTCGCTGGTTCGAGCCTCGGCTGGGCCAGTTGGCATTTCTGTGTGGAGTTTGCATGTTCTCCCTGTGTTTGCGTGGGTTTCCTCCGGGTGCTCCGGTTTCCCCCACAAATCCAAAGACATGCACTATAGGTGAATTGGGTAAGCTAAATTGTCCGTAGTGTATGTGTGTGAATGGGTGTGTGTGGATGTTTCCCAGAGATGGGATGCGGCTGGAAGGGCATCCGCTGCGTAAAACATATGCTGGATAAGTTGGCGGTTCATTCCGCTGTGGTGACCCCAGATTAATAAAGGGACTAAGCCGAAAAGAAAATGAATGAAATGAATGAATATAAGAAATATAAGAAAATCTAAATCGTTTATCAAAGTTGTCCTAAAACTAATGACTAACTAAAACTAATGATGAAAACTCTTGTCTTGATCCACTTCAAATGTTGGCTACTATATATACCTCAACATTGTGAGATGTATATACAGTACTCTTAATTATGAGGAAAAAAATGAGATATAAGAACCAACTATGACCTAAAAACTGAAATGTTGTGTTTGCAGGTAAAGATGGCACTGGACTGACGGACACAGATATGCCTCAATCTGCGGATCCCACAACACTGGACGGCAGTTTCATCAGTGTGAAAGACACTGGGGTGAAAGGTCAACCAGAGCGTCCCGTCTCCGACCTCGGCAGTGCTCTGGACAAGAGTGAAGCTGAGAGCAACAAAGGCAAAAAGAGGCGAAACCGCACCACTTTCACCAGTTATCAGCTGGAGGAGCTGGAGAAGGTTTTCCAGAAGACGCATTATCCAGACGTGTACGCTCGAGAGCAGCTGGCACTCAGGACAGACCTCACTGAAGCACGTGTGCAGGTAGGCCTGGAGGACTTGATATCCTTGTGGAGTAAATGACAGTGTAATATGTGTTTAAGATACATTTGTTAATCATTTGCTTTTCTGGTCTCTACTGCAAGAACCTGTACACAGTTTAGTTTAGATATTAATGTTTCGGTAATTAAGTTTCATTGTTTAAATTAAAAGTCACATTTCAGTAAATCACATGCAGCACTTAATTTACGATGTTATATAAAATGACATTTTGCTATGTGAAAATGATATGCACCCGAAGGAAACCCAGGCAAACACGGGGAGAACATGCAAACCCCACACAGAAATGCCAACTGATCCAGCTGAGGCTCGAACCAGCGACCTTCTTGCTGTGAGGCGATTGTGCTACCCACTGCACCACCATGGAGCCCTTACTTTAGACTTGTACTACAGTTTATATTTTATTATTTTCTAGTACTTCTTTTAATTTTAGTAATTAATACTTATAAGAAGAAATAATTCTAATTATATTTTTATTTTGTTAAATTGTTTTATTTTATTTTATTTTATTTGCTATAGTCTCAGTAAATCAGAAGTAAATTTTCTAGCAGCTCCATTTAATACATTTTACCATTTTTAATTCTATCCTCAGTAAGTTTTTCCCTAATCATCCTTGAAGAGTAAAAAAAAAAGAATAATTTTTAAAGATTTTGCTTTTCTAAAAAAAAGCAGTAGTCTTTGTTCTGCAAGACAGAATATCCTGACAGAAGTTGGAACTGATATTTTTCCCTAAAATTCTATGTCATGTTTAATGTACCTCCCTACACCCCACTTTTTGTAAGGACGTTACGATGAGTTAGAAATGAAAAAGCACACATTCTCTGGCAGGGGAAGAAAACACAGTTTGAGATGCCATAATCAATTTCCATGCAGGGAAACCTGGAGGTACAGTGCAGTAACTGAGGCCAAACAGAACCAACCGTCACACACACACACATATGAGTCTCATTACCCCTGCAGGCTGACAACACACTGCACAAACTGTTGAGCGACTGCAGGGTTTGACCCGCATTTCACTAACATACCTATAGACAAACGCAATCTAGACGAACCCCTCCTCTGTGCTGTTGCTCAGTGCTCTGTCAGACAGGACTTTCTCTCAAAACACAAGGATGTTTTGAATGTTATCATAGACCTCCAGAAAATGTATTCATTCATTCATTTTCATTTCGGCTTAGTCCCTTTATTAATCTGGGGTCTCCACAGCGGAATGAACCGCCGAAAATGTATTTTGGAAAATAATATGTTTTTTTTCCATGCATGTTGATATGCAAGTACATGTGTGTAGTGAAACACAGAGTGTCCTTATGCACTGTGGTGTATGCAGTGTGTGTGTGTGTGTGTGTGTTTGCAGAAAAATAGGTTAAAAAAAATCTGTCAGACACATTTTACTGTAGATTTTAATGTGCACAATTTAGGTACTAAAAATGTACCTTTTAGTTTATTGACCCTTTAAGTAAAATCTTAGCATTTTTGTAGTTATTAAGTACTAACATACATATTTAAGGGAATAATATGTACCTTGATATTAAAATGAAGCCTTTAGTTACAAATATTTGCATTTGGAGGTACCAATTTGCACACTTTAGATATAAAAATGTGTCTTTAGGTACAGACTTTAACACTTTTGTACTTGTAGGTATACTAATATGCACACTTTAAGTACTAGATACTAGTGTTTAGATACAAACCTTTGCAAGTTTGTACTTTGTAACTACTAATATGCACACCTTTGTACTTTTTACGAACTAATATTAATAATTAAGGTACTAAAATGCACCTTTTATTATAAATATGGACCCTTTAAGGAATTAAAAAAAGAAATGTACGTTTTAAGTGACATGCACGTTGTAGGTATTAGTTATCAAAATGAAGCCTTTGTTTAAATACTTTGAGATTTTTGAGGTACTAGGTATACCTCAAATACCGTTTAATACCTTAGGCCTTTTACGGGCACTTTTGAAAATATCCTAAAATGTATCTTTTAGTCAACAATATGGACAATTTAGTATTGACCATGTAGTGTCGTCCCAAATGGAACCCCAAGGTTTTCTTACTAAACAAAAATTCAAACTATTTCCCAGACAACATTTGATGGTTGCTAAATTAGTGAAATAAATTACCCAAGTACCAAATAGTCATGAGTACAGCCGTATTCACCATCGGGAGCCAACATAATCACTTACCTAGGAGAATTTTGCTTTCACAATCCAAAACAAATAAATGAATCCAACCTCAGCGCCAAATAGCTCCACCCCTTCCGCTACAAGAGCAAAGTTGCGACCGTTGAGTGTGTGAAGTGTTCAGCATTCCACGCTTCTTTTTAACGGTTAAATAAGTGCATCATTTAAAGTGCATTTATTCTGTTTAGAATAAAAAATATATTTCAGTGTGAATGCACTATACACTATCTATACTACAAAATGGCATAGAATAGTGCACAAGTATGCGATTTGGGATGCACCTCTACACTACATGGTTTAGTGTACAAGTACATAAGTGCATAGTGCGTAAGTGTATAGTGTGCCATTTGAGATGCAACCTTAGTGCTTAAAAAGTACAAAAGTGCAAAGGGTTGTTACTAAAATGTCTATATTGTTGCATATTGTTGAATGCACTAGCCTACTAAAGCTATTTATGCTACAAAACGGCATAGAATAATGCATAAGTATGCAATATGGCACAGATCTTAATGTTTACAATATTCATTCATTCATTTATTTTCTTTTTGGCTTAGTCCCTTTATTAATCTGGGGTTGCCATAGCAGAATGAACCGCCAACTTATCCAGCATACGTTTTATGCACTGGATGCCCTTCCAGTTGCAACCCATCACTGGGAAACACCCATACACTCTCATTTACACACATACACTACGGACAATTAAGCTTACCCAATTTACCTATAGCGCATGTCTTTGGACTTGTGGGGGAAACCGGAGCACCGGAGGAAACCCACGACAACACGGGGAGAACATGCAAACTCCACACATAGATGCCAACTGACCCAGCCAAGGCTCAAACCAGCGACCTTCTTGCTTGAGGCGACAGCACTACCCACTGCGCCTCCCTATTCACAATATAGGTACTAAAAATGTATTTTTTATTTACCAGGACTTGTGTAAAACTTTAGCATTTTTGTACTTATTTAGCTATCAAAAAGAAGCCTTTAATTACAAACTTGATTTGAGGTGCCAAATATTAACTTTTTAACTATTAATTAAGTACTAAAATGTGCTTTTTGGTTACCTTTTGAAAAGGTACTGCCCCGGTGACAGCTTTTTATCTTTATTTCTGCATGCATGCATGTACGTGTGTGTGTGTCTGTGGTCCACGGCTCTAGTCTGAGAGGTCAGAGAGGGCAGCTCTGGAAAGCCGCAGGCTTAGGCGTCAGGAAATTAAACATGAAATGTAAACAAACTCTAGCCTGAACATTCTCCCCTTTCACTTTCTAACATCCTTATTTCCCTTCAGAATTTGAGACTGAAAAAAAGAGAAAGACTGCATCAGAGAATGATGAAAAAATATGCTGAGAAATGCTGTAGCAGATATAAACTCAGAGTTTGAAGAAAAAAAATCTCTGTTAAAAGCGAGATGTGTTGAAGGGTGTCACACCCCCTGCACGTTCTGTCAGCCCCGATCACCAGTCACACTCTCCAGCCACTACACAACGCACTCACTCACCTGATTATTAATCACACACACCTGTTCACTAATCACACTCACCTGCTCCAGTCATCACCACCGCACTATATAGCCTCACCTTCTCCAGTCCCTCATGGTCCGGTATCTTCTTCACTTGGTCGCAACTCTCTCTGTCTGCTCATCTCGATCATCCGCCAAGGCTATCTGTGACTCATCTTACCCAGAGACTAACCCCTGTCATCGGCTTGCTCTACTTAAGGGAAGTGATTCTATTGACTCTATTGAACTGCTTGCATGCACCGATCGGTGCGAAGATAGACTTGTGTTTAATAAACACTGTGTGAACGATATCCTTGTCTCTGCCTTCTGTGATCCGTGACAGGATACCGGACCTGTCAAAACATTCCCGGAGATATGGACGGTCTCGCTAATACTTCCGGGATTGCCGCTGATTCATACCCGGAAGCAGCGGCAGCGAGCCAACAGCTAACAAATCCTCCAGTCAACCCACTCGCTATGGCGAGCTCAGCCCTGTCTCGTCCCGCCAACTATGCTGGCGATCCTAGTACCTGTGCTGGATTTGTGCTGCAATGCTCTCTTTATATCGAGACCAACTCCCGATCCTTCCCTAACGAAATTTCCAAGATCGCCTTTCTAATATCCCTCCTCACTGGCCGAGCTCTGCAATGGGCTGACGCCCTCTGGAACGCCCGCAACCCGGTTCTCCATTCCTATCACTCCTTCACCCAGCACTTCAAGGAAGTTTTTGGTATTGCACTCACCCCTCTGTCTGTCCACGATGAACTCATTTCACTAAACCAAGGAAAACTCACCATCCACGAGTACACTCTACAGTTCCGCACTCTCGCCGCCAGTAGTGGGTGGAACCAGGTAGCGTTACTAGCCGCTTATCGTCAAGGACTCACACCCAACGTTCGCCAACACATGGTGATATATGACGACAACGCTGACCTCGAGGTTTTCATCAAGAAGGCTATTAGCGTCTCACAGCACCTCAACGCTTGCTCCACCCCTACTGGTCATCATCGAGCACCATCTCATCATCCTCTCTCACCGCCACTCACCACCATTGAAACCCCTAGTCTTCGTCACTCCTCACCATCTCCTCTCGACCTAGAAGAGCCTATGATTACGGACGCCTACCATCTCACTTCAGCAGAACGCAACAGACGACTTCGTCTCCAGCTCTGCCTATACTGTGGAGAGGCGTCCCATCTCATCGCAGGCTGCCCTGTTCGTCCTCCTCGTCCAATGGTGAGTGCCTGTTCCATCACTCCTTCAATTTGTAACATTCCTCATCTGCAAGCAACCCTAACCATAAACTCTTGTGATTTTCCCATCAACGTCCTGGTGGACTCCGGAGCCGCTGGAAACTTCATCTCCACGAATTTCATAAGCAAACATCGCATCCCTACAGTCGTTAATGAAACCCGGTACCAGATTTACACTATCCAGAACTCACCATTGGGCGATGGCCAGATCACCCGCCGGACCCGCCCAGTTACTCTGCTGATTTCACCGAGCCACCAAGAAAGACTCCACCTTCTGGTCTTACCCAGGGCTAACGTCGACGTTGTGTTGGGCCGACCTTGGCTGATCCAACACCAACCAACCATCGACTGGAGCACGGGGCAGATCCTCAGCTGGAGCAAGACCTGCAAGGACCACACTCATGACCCACCTAACGACCAACCTTCTCTTCCCCTTCACTCAACCGCCTTGGATCACCTCACTCAGCACGTTCCTCCCACCTACCACTCGTTCCTGGATGTCTTTAGTAAGGAACGTGCTACACAACTTCCTCCTCACCGGCCCTGCGACTGTAGCATCGACCTGCTGCCCAATGCTAAACTACCACACGGTCGCATCTACCCACTTTCCCGTCCTGAACACGAGGCGATGGAGAGCTATATCCACGAAGCCATCTCCCAGGGTTTCATCCGGCCATCCAAGTCTCCTGCCGCGTCGAGCTTCTTCTTCGTTTCCAAGAAGGACGGAGGGCTTAGACCCTGTATCGATTATCGGGTGTTGAACGAAGCTACGGTGAAATTCGCTTACCCTCTGCCACTGGTACCAGCAGCCCTTGAGGAGCTCCGGGAGGCGCGAGTTTTTAGTAAGCTGGATCTCCGCAGCGCGTACAACCTAATCCGTATTCGAGAGGAAGATGAGTGGAAAACCGCCTTCATAACCCCTACTGGCCACTACGAATATCTAGTGATGCCCTATGGGTTAGCAAACAGTCCATCGGTGTTCCAGAATTATATGAATGAAATCTTCCGGGATCTCCTCCACAAATGTGTCATTGTATACATCGACGATATCCTCATCTATTCCCGTAACCTCGAAGACCACCAAAATCAAGTCTGCCAAGTGTTGCGTCGTCTTCGCAAGCACCAACTCTACCTAAAGGCCGAAAAATGCGAGTTCCATCAATCCACCATCTCCTTTCTCGGTTATGTGATCTCCGCTGCGGGGGTCCAGATGGAAAAAGCCAAAGTAGACGCTGTAACCAACTGGAAAGTGCCTCAAACCGTCAAGGAGCTCCAGCGCTTCCTAGGGTTCGCCAACTTCTACCGACGCTTCATCAAGAATTACAGCTCAGTATCAGCACCCTTGTCATCTCTCCTCAAGGGGGGTCGAAGAACCATCGCCTGGAGCTCCGAGGCGGATCGCGCCTTCCGACTCCTCAAGAGCAAGTTTACCGCAGCACCCATCCTAAAACACCCAGATCCTACACGGCCCTTCGTTGTAGAAGTCGATGCGGCAGACATAGGAGTGGGGGCCGTACTCTCCCAGTGGTCGGACAAACCCAAAGCTCTCCATCCGTGTGCGTACTATTCCCGCAAGCTTAGTCCTGCAGAACAGAATTATGGCATAGGGGACCGTGAATTACTGGCTATTAAACTGGCCCTCGAGGAATGGCGGCATTGGCTGGAAGGAGCACAATTTCCATTTTCGGTGATTACGGACCATAAAAATCTTCAATATCTACGCAATGCCCAACGCCTGAATGCTCGTCAAGCTCGGTGGTCTCTGTTCTTCGCCAGATTCAACTTTTCCATCACGTACCAGCCTGGGAGTAAAAACTGTAAAGCGGACGCCCTTTCCCACCTACACTCACCAGATCCTGTTCAAGACGCTCCCGAGCCTATCTTACCACCATCCATATCCATTGCTCCGATCCTATGGAAAATTGATGAAGAAATCCGAGCCGCCACACTCGAGGAGCCAGCCCCTCCGGGTCTTCCTAACGGGTTGTCCTACGTACCATCTCGTCACCGTCTCACCCTCATCGACAGTACGCACACCTCCCTCGGTTCAGGGCACCCGGGCAGCAGGCGAACCCTCTCGCTCCTACGTGGGAAATACTGGTGGCCTGGTATGGCCAAGGACGTAGCCCAGTATGTTCCGCCTTCCTGAAGGCAAACTCCAACCTTTACCAATTCCCCGCCGACCCTGGACCCACATCGGAATAGACTTCGCCACAGATTTACCTCCGTCTCAGGGTCACACCACCATATTAGTGGTTGTCGACTCAAAACATCCGTCTCCGGCTGCCCTGTAGAAAGCTGAGTCCCCGCTACATAGGGCCGTACACAATCCACTCCCAGATTAACCCTGTCACCTACCGCCTCAACCTGCCACCTCACTCCCGTATCCCTTCTGCCTTTCATGTCTCTCTCCTTAAACCCTTCACTGATCCCGTCTCTCCTCCTTCCACAGACCCAGAGCTGCCTCCCCCTCCAGCGCAACCCGAAGTCTTGGGTGAGAACATCTACCAGGTCAAAGAAATCCTCAACTCCCGGCGGCGGGACGGCCGGATCGAGTATCTAATCGACTGGGAAGGATTCGGCCCCGAGGAGCGGTCATGGACACCTCGGGAGGACATCCTAGATCCCACTCTCCTCGAAGAATTTCACCAGCAACATCCCAACCGTCCCGCTCCTCGAGGCCGCGGTCGTCCACGTCGCCGGTCCAGGGTGCCAGGAGTCACCCGTGGAGGGGGGGGTACTGTCACACCCCCTGCACGTTCTGTCAGCCCCGATCACCAGTCACACTCTCCAGCCACTACACAACGCACTCACTCACCTGATTATTAATCACACACACCTGTTCACTAATCACACTCACCTGCTCCAGTCATCACCACCGCACTATATAGCCTCACCTTCTCCAGTCCCTCATGGTCCGGTATCTTCTTCACTTGGTCGCAACTCTCTCTGTCTGCTCATCTCGATCATCCGCCAAGGGTATCTGTGACTCATCTTACCCAGAGACTAACCCCTGTCATCGGCTTGCTCTACTTAAGGGAAGTGATTCTATTGACTCTATTGAACTGCTTGCATGCACCGATCGGTGCGAAGATAGACTTGTGTTTAATAAACACTGTGTGAACGATATCCTTGTCTCTGCCTTCTGTGATCCGTGACAAAGGGGACATATTATGCAACAATCACTTATACGGGACAGTTGTGTCAGCAATGTGTGAATATACCCAAATTTAATTAATTCTATTTTTTTCAGAAACACTTTGATTGACATTCTCCCTTTGTACATGTCATCAGAGGGAGAAAATTCCATTAGAGCTTTAACACTGTACCTGCTGAAGATAATCTCAGCGATTAAATGTTGAGATTTAAAATGCACAAATGAGCATCAGAGTCTCCACAGACTACCCTCTTCTGATATGCTTCTTTTGACATTTTCAGGTTTTTACAGAGATAACTTTAGTTCTGTTTTGAATCTGTCGCCATGTTGATGCAGAGGTGTTTGTAGCTCCGCCCACTTTTGTAAAAAGTACCTCATTTGAAGCACCAGTCACCCAAACTGTATAATTTGGGTCAAAGCCTAAAGGGCAGTTTCAAAGAGTTATTCAAAATTATTTGTGGGGTATTTTAAGCTGAAAGTTCACATACACACTTACATAGACTTAGACACAATAGATCCCCTTTAAACTCAGAATTGTGATAAAAACCAAATCTGAAAAAAAGTGAATTGTGAGATATAAACTCTTACTGCTTCATTGTGAGAAAAAAAATGGCACAAAACATAGATTTGAAAAATAACCAGATGGTATAATTGCACAAATTAAATTTTGTAATGGTATTATAAACTTATAAATTATAAAAGTTCTGACACACACACAAAATTAATTGCAATTAATATTAAAATGATAAATTCTCAAATTTAGTGTAAATTATAATTTCGATCTTAACTTTGTATTTTTTACAAACTTGTGGTTGTCATAAAATAAACAAAATAAAACAGAAAATGAACTGCGAGATATTAGCTTAAGTTTACAATGTAAAATCTTGCAATTGTGAGAATGAAATTAAATTCTAAATAAAAAATGTAAACATTTTGAGTTATAAACTAATTGTAATATAAATTGTGTGGGGGGGGGGGGGTGCAGGGTGGTTGTATTGTAAGATGTTAACTCAAAATTGCAATAAATAAACTTACAATTGAAGAATTGAATTGCAATAATATAAAATTTAAATTCTGAAAAAATACTCTATTTTTGAATTTTTGCAAGAAATATTCAAAATTATGAGGAAAATAGGGCAGCACGGTGGCACAGTGGGTAGCGGTGTCACCTCACAGCAAGAAGGTCACTGGTTCGAGCCCCGGCTGGGTCAGTTGGCGTTTCTGTGTTGAGTTTGCATGTTTTCCCCGTGTTGGCGTGGGTTTCCTCCGGGTGCTCCGGTTTCCCCTTACAAGTCCAAAGACATGCAGTATAGGTGAATTGGGTAAGCTAAATTGTCCGTAGTGTACGAGTGTGAATGGGTGTGTGTGGATGTTTCCCAGTGATGGGTTGCAGCTGGAAGGGCATCTGCTGCATAAAACATATGCTACTCTAGATTAATAAAGGGACTAAGCCGAAAAGAAAGGGAATGAATGAATGAGGAAAATAGGGTTTACTTATTGTATTATGACAGTGCTAACCACTGGGCCACCGAGTCTCCTTTAACATTTAACATTTACATTGTCCTGAGGAAAGAGGAAAAACATAACCCAACCGTCTATCAATGTCTATCAGTGCTCATTATCTCTGATTACTCTAAATTTTGTAGACCAAAGAAAAGCAATATAAATATCCAGAGACATGGGGATTAAATTGCAGAGATTCTCAAAATGGATGACATGATCATAAAGGCACTTGGATGTCAAGAGCAGGTCATGAAATCGACCCGAAAGATTCAATTTCTTTATATAGAGTTGTCCCCATATAGAGCAGTTTAAAGCTAATTCAACCAATATATATTGAAAGTCAAATGAAGAGAACTGGCAGGGCTTTGTATCTTTTGTACCTTTTATGGTTTCCTGTTCTTGTGACTTCAACATGCCCATATTTTGTTACCCTGCCATAGTATGTCAGGGGCTCTTGGGGTTTAAGGAAACTCTAATGTGATTGGATGGAGATTCATCCCACAATCCATGTTTAATCTCAGTGGTTTGGAGAGACTGACACTGCCCTTTAAAACATTCAATGAAAGCATATGCATGAATAAATGCATGCGTGAACATGGAAATTATCTTCGACTCTTAAATTACATGCCAAATCCTGTTTGGTAAAGTGTTGACTAAGACCAATATTTATAAAATTAGCAACACATATGAAAGGTTTTAGAACATGTGGGTAGAAAATAAAAGGTTCTCTGTCATACTGTTAAGTGATAATGTTCACAGAGAAACAAATGTTCAAAATATGAATTGGTTGGAATCTGAAAATGATATGTTGGCAGACTTCACTGTTCCTCTTATGTCAACATTGAGCAACAAAAAAAAGAATGAGATGATGTAAATGTTAGACTTTGTTTCACTGATATTTAGCAGAACACTGCACTCTGACCGTTTGCATTTGTCCCGTTATATTATCAATGTTTAATAAAATAAAAAACATATTAAATGCAAGAAGAGTCTTCTGCAATATTTCAAATGAACATTTGTGAACTTATAATGTCACATTATGGAGGAAATAATGTTCCATTGTCATTCAGTGTAACAGATGTATTTTTGTCAAACTAAACAACTTTCTTATTTTAAACCTACACTTATTAAGATATATAAAACAATAAGTGATCAACATGATTTTTGAATCTATTGCTGAATGGGAGTATAATACATTTATAGTCTGTGTTAAAAAATTCACAATTGTGAAAAAAAATCTCAAGATATTAACTAATGATTGGGATGAAAATAAAGTATGATTTGTGCGATGAGCATTTGAAACTGAGAAATAAAGCTGTTCAGATTTCAGGATATAAACTTGCAATTACATAAAATGAATTTGTAAGGTATTAAGTTGTGTGAAGACAGTCTGACTTGCGAGATGTTAACTCAAAATTGCAAGATATAAACTCTAAAATAAAGAAATGAAGTCTGAGTTGTGAGATAGAAAGTCAAAATTCAGAATTTTCGTGATATATATAAACTGTTGTTGTGTTTTGTGATATAAACTGAACTTGGGGATTGAAAAATGTTAGCCGTTTATGTAAAAGTATAAAACTCACTCAATATCCTTCAGCTTAGTCCCTGGTTTATCAGGGGTTGCCACAGCGGAATGAACCACCAATTACTCTGGCATGTTTTCTGCAGCGAATGCCCTTCCAGCCACAATTCAAAAACTTATTTACTGAATAATAATATGATTCTTTCTCTAAATATGCTTGAGAAGACTTTTCTGTATAAAGTGTTGTTACACTAAATGAAATCCTCAGAAATAAATGAATAAATAAAAAGCATGGCATATTCAAATGTACAGCAACTCTCATAATAGATGTATAGTTTGTCCTTCAAGACTAATCCACCCAAAACGAACATGAACAGAAATGAACATTGTCATAATTTACTCATCTAAACCTATATGGCTTCCTTTTTTCTGTGGAATTTCACGGATGATATTTTCAACAGTTTTGGCAAACAAATAATTTCCGTAACACTTAAGTACTAATTTTCACTAGTGACTTATTACCTGCCTATTATTAAGATATTGGCTGTTTATTAGTGTTTATAAAGTACTGCATGATCTTATTCTACATCACTAATCCCTAATATAATACCTAAACCTAACATCTACCTTGATAAATATTAATAAGCAGCAAATTAGGCAAAAGTCATAGTTAATGTTTTTTTCAGTAGTGAGAACAGTATCTTAAAATAAAGTGTGAACCATAGTTTCAGTTCCCATTAATTTCCATTGTAATTTATGGCCATACATTGGAAGTCAGTGGGAACCGAAACTGTTTGGTTACCAACATTTCTTCTTTTAAGTTTCATAGAAAGAAAATCATACAGAAATTAATATCTATACAGTTTAGATACTCAATGCAACAATTAAGACCAAAATACAACATTGTGTTTGGTAAAAAAAAATAGAGAAAGCAATAAAAAATGACCTTTATTTACTAAATGGTGAAATCTGAAAACATATGTTGAGGTCTGCAGGCAGCCGGCTGTGGTTTGGGGTTGTTGGTTTGTGTCACGGTGCACTAACAGCGGATCATTGTGATTGATGAGGTGGACCTGCTCCAGACATGAGCTGAGAGGAGACACAGGAACAGCTATCAAACCTGTGCTGGCAGGAGAGAGTTCAGATCTGTACATAAATAGCGCAGTGTGGACAGCACATTAAAGACGTCAGATGAGGAGCCGTGGCAGGGCTTTCATGTGCCTCACGATTTATGGCTTTCCATGTGCTTGCTTTTTCACTACAAGTCACTACAGGGAGAATCCAGTCCTCTGTGGAGAGATTTTAGTAATAGCCATTTTGATGGCAATATAGAAACAGCATGAAGCTTTTACAGTCGAATATACTGTATGTGTTCATGCTAGATCTTAAGCTTTTTTAAATGATCAGATATTTGGTTCACTATTTCTCCAGGTGTGGTTTCAGAATCGCCGGGCCAAATGGAGAAAAAGAGAGCGCTTTGGTCAGATGCAGCAGGTTCGGACACACTTCTCAACAGCCTATGAGCTTCCTCTTCTTACACGGCCAGAAAACTATGCACAGGTAAAGTGTGTTTTAGACACTCTCAGAAAAAAAGGTACACGGTTTTACAAATAATGTTCCTTAAGGAACAGTTTTGTACCTTTGTAAAAGTTGTACCTTAGATGGTACAGAAAAGCCCTCTTATGATACTGTTCTGTACCTTTTAGGGTACAAATGAAATGAAGGCCCACAATTGTTCTCATAAAAAAGGCACATAAGTGTTGGACAACTCCTTTATTACAATAACTATGAAAATAAATATTACTGGAAAGGCAAAGTGATTTTATGAATAATTTCCATATTAAAAGATGAATCATCATTTAAAAGCATATGTTTAAAGAAACTCATAAACATTAATTATTAAGTTCTATAAAACAAAACAACTGGCAAAACAAAACTATAGGGGAAAAGCTGAAGAAAAGTGAATGAGTGATTTCTCAATGAGTAAGTGAATCGCAATAGAAGCTTCAAATATAAATATGGCATGACAAAAATTGAATTCAGTACATTCTTATATGTATGATCATGCAGTATCAGGCATGACGCAAGTGTTTGTTTTTACTAGTTTCAGCCCAGAGCAGGTATAAGGTTCATGTTCTGTCTGTACCACGATGTTTAAATAGCAAATGCATTAGTGCTCATTTGGTGTGCTGGTCTGAAAAGGAGGTGTGTTAAGGTGCATTGTTGCCATGTTGCTAACTGAAATAACCTGTGCTCTTGACCAACTAAAAGCTGCTCTAAAGTCAATACCACATTTTATTTTATTTTTTGTAATTATTAGAGCACATAACTGATATGCGCCTATAGGCAGATCCACACCAGCACACTTTGCTTATTACACACACAGGGTTTCAAAATAGCACAGAAATATCTTTAAATGTGAAAAATTAAGGATTAAAATGTATAAGATTACTCACCTTCTTCACTCAAGGGGCTGATTCTGTAGATGGTCTGCTTGCGCACTTTCACCTCGTGCACAAGCAGATCCTTTTCCACACTAGTCTGCCATCTAAATAGTGACCACCACTCACTCTTAAAGGGAATGGGAGATGACACTCTGATTGGGTCAGTGGATGTTATGCCCAAAACACACTTGTAACTCATTAATAGAATAACTCTTTTAAGCCATGCGCCTGGAGCACAGACCGTTTTTTCTGTATTTAAAATAACAAAATTTGATTCAGAGATGCCCTAAGTGCAGCTGCTGTGTGAGATTGTTAAAATAGCCCAATGAGTCAAACAGCTTATTCATAAATATAGCCATTTGTCACCACCTACTGGCATCAAGTTGCAGCTGCAGAAAGAGTCACTCCAAACAAACAGTCGAGTGAAGCGATATATTCATTCATTCATTTTCTTTTCGGCTTAGTCCCTTTATTAATCTGGGGTCGCCACAGCGGAATGAACCACCAATCTATCCAGCATATGTTTTACGCAGCGGATGCCCTTCCAGCTGCAACCCTTCACTGGGAAACATCCATACACACTCATACACTACGGACAATTTAGCTTACCCAATTCACCTATACCGCATGTCTTTGGACTTGAAACCCACGCCAACACGGGAAAAACATGCAAACTCCACAGAGAAATGCCAACTGACCAAGCCGAGGCTCGAACCAGTGACCTTCTTGCTGTGAGGCGATTGTGCTACCCACTGCGCCACCGCATCGCCTGAAGCGATATAAGTGTTCTTAAAAATAACTGTGCCATAATTGTACTTTTAATTCATAATTAATTTATGGGTTATGTTTTTGTATATTTGTCAGATTCAGAACCCGTCTTGGCTAAGCGGCAGCAGTGCGGCCTCTCCAGTGCCAGGCTGTGTGGTACCTTGTGATACTGTTTCCTCCTGCATGACTCCTCATCCTCACTCCGCCAGCGGCGTGTCTGATTTCCTCGGCATGCCAAGTCCAGGTGGCAGCATGGGACAGACACACATGGGCAGTCTTTTTGGGAGCTCAGGAGTAGGTGGAACCATTAACGGTTTCGATCTCAGCGTCGAGCCCGATCGCAAATCTTCCAGCATCGCCAGTCTGCGCATGAAGGCAAAGGAGCACAGCGCCGCCATCACATGGGCAACATGATGCCTTCATCTGGGAAACAGAAGACCAGACAACCTCAGCCCCAAGCTGTCAGCACTAATGAGGTGAAAGTTTATGGCATCTGGAGCCAATATGAACATGGGAAATGGAGGCTGGAAGCTTTAAAACACTTGTAGGAGATTTAATCTTGAGGTTCTGTAGAGGAAGTGGATTGTGCAGTGGAACATTGTGCTAGAATGTGTGAAAACTGATGGGCCAGTTTGATCAGAGAGATGTTTGGTTAAAATAATGACTTTTTATGTAACATTGAAAATACAAATGTATATGCACTATTTTCCCCTATCAGTTTATAGACATGTGTACTGCCATTTAAAGAAAAACAAGGCTGCATTTATTTAATCAAAAAAGTACAAACATTTAAGCATGATAAATGTATCTACTGTCACAATTTAATGAATCATTGGTGAATACAGGTCTTTAGTGACCTTTACTGACCCATCTACCATTTGGACCTGTATTCACTAAGGATTCATTAAATTGTGACAGTACCTGTAGACACACACACACACACACACACACACACACACACACATACATATATATATATATATATATATATATAATAATTATTGAATAAATGAAATAAGAGTAAGTTATGGCAGAATTTTTAAGCCTTTTTAATACCCTCTAGTGCTGTTTGGGGAGATTTGACCATTGTTTTTCCATTGCATAAAAGTATTATGAAACTGAAATGGTTTTAAGGTTTAAATGATCTCTGTTACAACAGCTTTAGAAGTTTTTTTTTGCAATCCCAGAGAGAAGCATATTCTGGAAAATATATATTTTAAATCAAAATGACAGTGTTTTACAGCAATAATTTACCAAGTGTCTTACCAAATTCAACTAACTTTCAAGATGGTTGTAAAATTGTAAATGATGTACAAAAAGATCATTGTCTAAAAAATCATTGTCCAGCACACGAACAGCACCAGGTGGTAGTATCCAAACATGATGTGTATGATCAAAGTCACAAAATTGGACATTTTTAGATAAAACAAGCGAATTTACACATATCTTCATGAAAGCTTACTAGATCAAAATATTTTTCACATGTTAAATTTTTGAGTTATCAAAATTAAATATTTTGTGTCCAACAGAAGAAAAAAACTTAAAAAAAAAGTGAAGAGTAAGTAAATGATGGCATGATTTTAATTTTTAGAAGAATCTGAGATAGAGAAAATTGATGAGTAAATTTTCCTTTTCAAGTGAACTATCCCTCTAAAAAGGCATATTTAGCATCACTTCTTAAGCAGTATTTCAGTCAGGATGGAGTCATAATAAAACATAAGAAGAACAAGTGCCTCCTACCAAAATTAAGACTCTGTCCAGCTCAAGCTCTAGAAACACTGGCTCTAATCAGCCACATTCTCCAAAGCAGAGGTAATAGGACATTGTTTCCAGATAAATGTTGGAATGCTGTGTTTGTTTTGTGTTAGCGGGACACAGCTAGATCAGCTGGAACATAAGACTAAATCCATTAATTTCCTGGCTTTTTTTTTTTTTTTGCAGAATCAGGGCCATATCATGAAGTGTGAGAAAACACCCTTTCCCCATCATGGGAACTTCAGCGTGTGTCTGGTAATAGACTATGGGAGTACGTCAGACGACCAATCACTCTGAAGAGTAAGAAAACGGGCCAATGAATGCCAACATGAATTGGCAGAGCTAAGCTCCACAGCTGACAGTGATTAGCCATTGGTGCTATATAAGCTGCCGGCTGAGGAGCGAGCACCAGAATTTCAACAGAGAGCGGTGGGTTATATCAATCCTATCTGCACGTTTTGATCTGTCATCTGTTCAGGATACCGATCAAGATGCTCATGCAGAAACGCAAAAGTGGTAGTGAGCCTGCAAGCGCTGTCTGCGGAGGAGGCAGACCCGGCCCTTTCATTGCTATGTCCGCGCACTGCGCTTAATGTGACATGCATACGTCTTTAATAAGCTCATTTCTGTTATGATCGGCAGAAGGGAAGTGCCGTATTAAAGCAGAGGTTGGTCCATTTTATAGTTTATGCCATTGCCCTTGCTTCATGTGCCAGGGTGAGCTGTGTCCCCCGGGAGAGAGAGCACAAAAAAAAAGCGGTGCCTCCTTTTCGGCATGATTATGCAGCGCCTCTTAACAGATTATGCAGAGCTGCGGGCTGGGCGACACCTAAAACATTTGCGAGATTTTATGATCCTTGAGTGGACTAGTTTTCCTCCCGATTACTGGGTTACTCTGATCAATCGGGACAAAATTAAGCTTGGTGTCAAAGACGCTTGCTGCGCCATGCTCCCTAACCCGGAGATACGTGCACTTTTTCTATTCTGCTAGTAAGTTTCTCGCTTGGTGAACCCTAGAGAATTCCTCCGAGGCCCCCAGCACCCGACTCAGTGGAGGAGCCGGGTGCCTGGCTCAGAGTGATGTCTGGTATGCCCAAATTGGTCTACCCACATGCTGAGGTTCGGTGCCAGCTATGCGCGGTCCCCGATGGTGATCCCATATGCTTATTTCAGCCATGGAGTGTTCCCCCTGACCAGGCGGACCCGTGTCTTCCCTACCTGCTAACCAGCTTATCATATGTAGCACTCCCCCTCCATAGGGCTAGTCCATATGTTCTTATTGCCATCAAGTCTCCCCTCTTAGGTAGCAGGTGGCCTCCGCAGCGTCCTCCCCCTTCGGGGACTGGCACGCTTTCCCAACGTACTGTCGTATTTCTTAAATCCCTAGTCTATATTAGCTAGGTAAAAGCATATTATGACCCCCGATTTAAATTTTCAAATTATTCCCAGGCAAAGGTAATTAAAGGGCCTAGGGGACGTTGGAAGGTTGCGCTCTTGGTGATGCTTGTGCACTCACGCTATGCTTGGCAAACTTCACATCAGGAGCGTGACGAGCTTAACTGCTGTGGCGGTTTCCATACAGTCTCCCATAGTCTGTTACCAGACACACGTTGAGGTTTCCATGATGGTAAACGTCATGGTTACGTCCGTAACCCACGTTCCCTGAATAGGTGTCTCCACTGCCACAGCACCTGAGTCTCCAGCTGTTAGCTGAGTGATCGGCTCTTCAGCTGGCAAATTCTAGTGCTCGCTCCTCGGCCGGCAGCTTATATAGCACTAATGGCTAATCACTGTCAGCTGTGGAGCTGAGCTCTGCCAATTCATGTTGGCATTCATTGGCCCGTTTTCCTATTCTTCAGAGTGATTGGTCGTCGAATATAATCCCATAGTCTGTTACCAGACACATGTCTCCGTTCCCTATTCGGAAAACCTGGGTTACGGACATAACCAGGATGTTTTTTGGTGCCTGTAGAGTTTCATAGCTAATAAAATGCTACAAACACTTTAATTTTATTCCGTTGTTTTATTAGATGTTGAGATGTCGAGGTTGTGACTTTTTAAGTAAATTCATATCCGTATCCTACTTTTAAAGGGGGTAAATGGTATATTGTATATATTATGGTTATTGGAGTTAGTAAATCAAGCTTCCTAATTGAGATTAACTTTGTTCGCTGTTCAAAAAATAATATGGCAAGATGTTTTAACATTTAATGTCAAAATTTATTTGTATATTTTCATGCTACTTATTTTTAGATACTAGCATTTCTTATATTAAATACTATATTTATTTATTAGTTTCTTTATTATTATTATTATTAATAATAATAATAATAATAATAAAAGATACTGCTTGTATTCATTTGGTAGATACTAGTTCTTATTTACAAATACTTATATCTTAATATCTGAAGATAATAATACATAGACGCTAGTAATTATTCATTAGATACAAAAGCCTGTTTACTAGTACCTAATAATTAGTTAATAGTATTTATTATTAGATTCTACTGTAGTATAGTGTCCAATTAATAAGTAAGAATATCTAAAAATAAACATCCAATGAATAAATACTAGTATGAACAAGTACTAGTATAAACGAAAATTGGATGAACAGCATTGAATAAGGAAACTATAAATACTAAGTAATAGTTGAACGAGTACTATAATAAATAAATAATAAGTAATAAATACATAATTCTGGTATCTAATTATAAGTAATAGTAATTACTAATGTCTATTTAGAAGGTACTACTGATGTGATGAAGGAGTAGTGTCTAAAAAATAAAAAATAAATTTATCTTAGTGGGGAAATTGTTTTAAATAACAACAGCAGAACTCTTTTCATAAGGTTTCATAGAGAACCATACGTTGAAAGTACTGTTTAGGACATTTAAAATGTTTTTGACTATGATGTATTTAATATTACTATGAAGAGTATTCATTTTATTAGTAGTAGTATTATTACCATTAGTTTTATGCATTATTTATTAATATATGTCATATATAATTGTTTATCATAGGCAGGCTTTGTTAAGTTGTTTTTTAAAACATGAAAACATAAGGCCAAACTTAACAAAAATGAACAATATGTGATACCTTTACAGTGTTCATGTTACTGTTTTTACATAAACTCGAGTAATAATTAAGAAGAAAAACATTGCTATGGATCATAAAATCAGTATCTCTATTGCTTAACCTGTGAAGAAGAGGCATCTTCAACTGAACATAGCTGGTCACACATGCTGTTAAACTAAAAATAGAAAAAAATGTATATGCATTTTTAAAAGAACATGTACAGACATCTTACAGAGAGTGTTGACCTTCTGTTTGAGCTCCTGAAAACCAGCTATGAGGGCGTTTGTCAGTTATCAATTTGAAAAACAAAATGTTGAGAAATAAAGTCAGAAGTAAACTCACACAAATAATCATTTAAACATAATATTCGTCAGGACAATATGGTTCAAAATAAAACTACATGCAAAGAACCTTTTAAGAACCATCTTTTTGTTTAGTGCTAAGCTTAAGCTAAATAAATAAGTGCTACTTAAAAGAACACATTTTACAAGTCACCTAGAGTTTTAGCATCTTTGAATCCATTCAGCCGATCTCTGGGTCTGGCTTGAGCACTTTTAGCTTAGCATATAGGTCATTGAATCGGATTATACTGAATAAAGTTGAATCAAAAAATTTAAAAAAGAGTTTTGATAATGATCCAATTCAAAGTTGGGCTCTTCTGTGATTACATTGTGTATTAAGACCGAGGGAAAATGAAAAGCTGCTATTTTCCGATTCAGGTTTTTTTTTTTGCTAAGCTAAGCTAAAAGTGCCAGTTGAATGGATTTAAAAATAGTAAAACTCAACTGTATAATTCTATAGTTGTAAAATGAGCAAATGTGGAGTGTTTCTTTAATAGAAAATATAGTTTCTAAAAACCTAGTAGCATGAAAATAGATACTAGTATGTTTTTTGTTTTTTTTTACTTTAAAACAGCTTGCCAAGATTAGTTTTTCCACTTGTTGGCGACAATGTAACAAAAAAGGTCCATAATTGTTTGTTTTTTGCAGCGTGGCTCCACTGTTTCTCTATGAATTCCTCAGTTTAAATACTACTGAGACCTGCAGTTAAAATGTACATTTTCTTCCATTATTTGTGTTTGTACAGCATGCACTTTGGATTTGCTTATATGTGTTATAAGTTTAATAAATGATATTGGTTTGGTTGTTTTTCCTCATTACAGAACAATTTTTTTTGTAAATTTGTCATTAAATTTAATTCGGAAAAAACTACAGCTTTGTACTTTGTTATGAGGTTTATATATTAGTCGATGTAAAATACAAAGCATTATTTCTATTTGTGAAATGTTGTTGCTGTTTATTAGTGTTTTTCTTGAAAGAAATAAAATTGTTTATGGGAACAATTACAATCAACTAAACATATTAAAAGCTGCACTTTTTTTCTCCAAGTGAGAAGACAGCAGGTTAGTCCATGTTTTATAATGCACAAAAAGTGTTGTTTTGTTAGTTCATATATTCATTCATTCATTCATTTTCATTTCGGCTTAGTCCCTTTATTAATCTGGGGTCGCCACAGCGGAATGAACCGCCAACTTATCCAGCATATGTTTTACGCAGCGGATGCCCTTCCAGCTGCAACCCATCCCTGGGAAACATCCATACACACCCATTCACACTCATACACTACGGACAATTTAGCTTACCCAATTCACCTATACCGCATGTCTTTGGACTTGTGGGGGAAACCGGAGCACCCGGAGGAAACCCACGCCAACACAGGGAGAACATGCAAACTCCACACAGAAACGCCAACTGACCCAGCCGAGGCTCGAACCAGCGACTTCTTGCTGTGAGGCGAACGTGCTACCCACTGCGCCACTGTGAGGCCCCGTTAGTTCATATAGTTAAATAATATTAACAGATACATATAAATTTGATTTATACAATGCAGTAATAAATTGCATTAACCACTTAACCGTCAGTCCCATTTTTGGCAATAGATGAGGAAATTCATTCATTCATTCATTTTCTTTTCGGCTTAGCCCCTTTATTAATCAGGGGTCGCCACAGCGGAATGAACCGCCAACTTATCCAGCATATGTTTTACGCAGCACATGCCCTGCCAGCTGCAACCCATCACTGGGAAACACCCACACACTTTCATTCACACACATACACTACGGACAATTTAGCTTACCCAATTCACCTATAGCGCATGTCTTTGGACTTGTGGGGGAAACCGGAGCACCCGGAGGAAACCCACGCAAACACGGGAAGAACATGCAAACTCCACACAGAAATGCCAACTGACCTTCTTGCTGTGAGGCGAGAGCGCTACCCACTGCACCACGTGCTGCCCCCTAGATGAGGAAATGACATGCACAAATTAAATTGCAAATCTTCAATGCTTTGCTGTACAGATCTAACTCGTCTCATTTCAAAGACAATATTTGTCTGATAGTTGGTGAATAGTTATGCAAGTTTGAATTTAAAATGAATAAATCTATATTTAGCTAACCCTGTTTTTGCTCTAAAACTAACAGAACATCAGTAAAATATCTGACCAAATTATAATCTAAAATTTAAGACGATGTCTGAAAAAAAAAAAAGCTTTTAGTGAGAATTTGTTTAGGCACAGTACCAAACATTACCACTAGATTACAACTAAACCCCAATGGTGACTATATGTACGGGCACCTCTGTTTCTCCGAATAGGGGGAGAGTGTGTCTGGAACAGACTATGGGAGTACGTCAGACGACCAATCACTCTGAAGAGTAAGAAAAAGGTTTCCAATGAAGGCCAAAGAATTAGTCCTATAAAATTTTAATTGCTTTTCGAAAATTTCCCAAATGCTCTTTTAATGTAATATAATCAACATTTTAAATATACTGCTTTTGATAACTAATTTGTAATTACTAATTTTTGTCTTTATCATAATGACAGCAATGTTTTACTTGTTATTTTGCAAGAAATTAGTATCAGCTTAAAGTTCAATTTAAAAGCTTAACTAGCTTAATAAGGGTAGACAAGTTAGGTTAAGGGTATAGGCAAGTCATTGGACAACAGTGGTTTATTCTGTAGCCAACTGAAAAAAATTGTTAACAAGGCTAATATTATTGACCTTTAAAATGTTTTTTAAATGTAAAAACATCTTTCATTCCAGCCAAACTAAAAGAAATAGGACTTTTTCCAGAAGAAAAGATATAATAGCAATTACTGTGACAAATGTCCTTGCTCAGTTAAACATCCCTTGGGAAACACTGGAAAAAATAAAAATGTTGTATAATTTGTAATATTTTCACAGTTAATAATTTTGTCTTCAACTGTATAGTTTGTCAAGATTAGTTTAGTTTCAGAGTACGATATCATTGTCCTAAATGTATTTGAAAACATCCCACAGTGTGATTTCAATTATGGGGTTAAATAGGCTAATTATGAATGATTTAGAAGCAGTTTTCCATTGTTCATAATTGTAAAAGAAGTCACATTTTAGGTTGTGTTAGTTCACAACTAGTTGTTTCTGCATAATATATAAGCTAACAATACAGAATTATTTGTTAGTAACTAGAATTTGTACAATTTTTCCTCATGCAAAGAACTGCATTCGTCAGCCGAAGCAGTGAAAGGGTGTGGAAAGAGGAAGAATGATTTAAAGGCAAATTGCTGCTTAGCAAACAAACCGTTCCCAAAAATTGGACAGACATTATCCCAGACAGTTCAGACTGCTTTCCAATAGCGTCCTATTTCAATCCATTACATTTATAACACAGAAATTCAAAACACAGCATATACATGTGGTCATCTGCTCCTGCATGACAATTAGATCTCGCATTGGCATAGGTGTCTATTGAAATTTACAGATTTAACAGCCAAAATGTTTGATAGATTATAATAATTGTGTTTATATGTCCCATTTCAAGCATGAAAAGTCCTTCATTCCAAGTCATAATGGCCATTTCAAAGTGTAAAATGCGCATTTCACAAACTGAGCGCCAGGGTTCAACATATTTCACAGGACAAAGGAGCAAACTTGGTGTTCTTCTGCATTGAGCAATAGTTTTGGTTTTGATCCAGAGCTGTGCGGAGACAGCCAACACAATGCTTGTCACCCAATAAAACCTCCACTGGGACCTGACAGCCTTCCAGATGAGGCTGGATCTCTCCCAAATAAATCCATCAGGGAAGATTTCTGGCACTCGCACAAGTCATTTTTACTTTCTCACTCGCTGAGCACTCCGATCCCTTCGCTCTTCTTTCATTTCTGGCCGAGTTTCAGTCCCTTGGGCTTTGCTAAACTCTCTCCCTCTCACACGCACAAACACAAAACTAAAAGCACGTCAGGAGACAAAGATAAAGGAGTTTATGACTGAAAACAGTGTAGGGTGATGTGGAGCACGCAGGCAACAGGACAAAACTGAAAGCACTGCACTAAAAAAAGCCTTTGTAAATGTGCCAGGCAGGTTCTAAACCTATAAAATACTGGCACCTTTATTGGGTGCTTAATCCATCACATATACGCACAGACATATATAGTGCTTCAAAGTAAAAAAAAAAAATATATATATATATATATATGTGAAAGGCTTCACATATTTAACTTATATATATTGACCAGCAAGGCTTGGTTTGGGGGGCGCAAGGAGGGGAGGGGGCTCCAAGAAACAATTGAAGAAATTCTATTGATGAGCAAAAGTGCACCTGTCACGTGTCCAGTGTTTTGGTGTGTTCATGTAGTTACTGTGTTTATGTCATGTGATCTTCCCCATGTTTCCATGCTCCATGTGTGTTTATTTTTATCATGTAACCCCTTTGTTCTAGTTCCCGCCAATCCTTGATTATGTATTATTATTATATATTATTATATTAGAGTTCCACCTGTGTTCACCCCAGTGTGTATTCAGTGTGATTACGTCCTGTGTATTTATATCCCTGTGGTCTGGTGTTGAAGTGTCATGAATTGCCTACACCCTTGATGTCACTCCTGCGTGTATATGTTCCAGTGCCTGTAGTAAGTGTCTTTGTTAATAAATATGTGTTTTGATAACTCCTGCGATCCAGTGTGTCTCTTTAGAAGAGTGAAAGCGTGACAGAATACCAGACCTATACTGAAACGTTGCAGCATATTTTCCCCTTTTTTCTTTGATAGTCCTTTTGGCCCCAGTGTTTTATTTTTCTTCCCTTGCATTTTTTATCTAACCCATCCACCGCCCCGAGTACATCCTCCTCCTGCTGGAGCCTCGAGGACCATACAAGTCTCTACTTGTCTAGCACGAACAACACCCGCTATCCGGATGATGTGACGATCGTCCGAAGATGGTCCTCGGGGCGCCCCTTATGTGGAGTAGACACTGGTGAGGAACGGATCAGCGTTCACAGTCTGTGCGGAGGAAGAACTCGCTAGTGCCACTCTGGACCCAGTGACCAGCCAAACTACACCCATCTGCAGGGATCGCTTGCAAGAGCCCACCGCAGACAGATAGCCACCCGCGACTCCATTGCCATCAAGAGCGACAGAGCTGACCAGAAGGAGCTCAACCAACCGTCTGACCAGTTGTGTGAGCCAGCAACAAAACAGAAAGTGGGAGTCCTGGTGGACATCAAAGGACCAAGCGAGGGTCCTGCCCACTTCCATACCACTGAGGGTGAGCTGGAACTGGACCCTGAATTGCTACTCATCGACTTCTGAAGCGAAGTCAACCCTGTCCTGCGGTTTCCAGACAGTTTCTTGGCGGTCTTGATCCCCAACGACCTGAGCTTCAGGAGCATGAGCAGCAGCCCACCCAACCCATTCTCTCCTCCTCCGCTGATGTCATCATCAGCAGTCAGTCAGTCAGTCAGTCAGTTCCAGCGTGGATGCACACAGCCAGCCCCCTAGCTCACCCTTAAGCTTTGGGTAGGGAGGTTTCGCTGAGTGCCTGTCTGCCAGCATCGCCAGCAAGAAGGTATTTCCCAGTGTCACCGCCTGCAGCCCTCCGACCTTACTGCTCCAGGTTGGCTCGATCCTCCCTCGTCTTCTCTGTGGTCCGTCAGCACACTAGCTCTGCCAGGCTCCCTTGTCCCTCCGGCTCCGCCTTGGTCAGTCGCTGGCCTGTCTACGCCTCTGGACTCCATTCCTCTGACTGCACCTCGTCATTCCATTCTGCCAGCTTTGTTAAGCTCCTCCCTCCCTCTAGGTACGCCTTGGTCCTCTGTTGCTCTGGCTCTGTTACGGTTTTCCAGATCCACGTCGTCACCGAGTCAGGGCGAGCCATCCGCTCCACCTTGGGCCTCCGGGACCTTTGACGTCACCCTCGCACTGCACCTCTCCATCTTCTCCTTGGGCTCCACCACAATCAGCGGTATCTCCCTCAGTCCACCCCCTGGAGTCAGTGGCCACTCTTCCTCCCTGGCTCCTCCCTCCCTCGACTCCGCCCTGGGCCATCTTCCTGACTGCGTCCTGGGTCCTACTGCTCCTGCTCCAGCTCCCTTCCTGGTTCCTCCCTCCTGAGACTCCTTCCTGGCCACCTCCTCCCTTCCACGTTCTCCAGCTCATCTCCTGGCTCCTTTCTCCTAAGACTCCTCCCTGGCCTCATCCTCCACTCAGTGTTTCCCAGCTCCCTTCCTGGTTCCTCCCTCCTGAGACTCCTCCCTGGCCACGCCCTCCACTCCTTGTTCTCCAGCGACTCTCCTGCCTCCTCCCTTAGGTGTCTCCTTCCTGGCCTTGTCCTCACCTCCACGTTCCCCAGCTCCTCTCCTGGTTCCTCCCTCCTAAGACTCATCCCTGGCCACTCTCCCTCGCCCTCCGTGTTTCCCCCGCCCTCCATGTTTCCATGCTTCATGTGTGTTTGTTTATATCATGTGACCCCTTTGTTCTAGTTTCCGCTGTTCCTTTATTATTGACTTCCACCTGTGTTCACCCCGTGTGTATTCAGTGTGATTACGTCCTGTGTATTTATATCCCTGTGTTTAGTTCGTTCCTGGTCTGGTGTTGAAGTGTCCTGAATTGTCTTCACCTTTGATGTCACTCCTGTGTGTGTGTATATGTTTCAGTGCCTGTAGTAAGTCTCTTTGTTAATAAATCTGTGTATTTTGATAATTCCAGAGGTTCGTGCGTTTGTAGAGAGTGAGAATGTGACAGCACCAAGATCAGACAACAAAAATCAGAGATATAATGAGATTCTTTATGGAAAAAAATTGGTCGTTTATCTCTTTCTGGGTTTCCTCAAACCTCATCAGGTGTTAAATAAGATTTAGAAATGTTATCAAATTGAGGTCGCAAAAAGAGTTGAATAAAACAATGGATACAATTTTAACCAACATGTATTTGAGAAAAATATATTTCATAAAGAGTTCTTGTTTTCATTTGTTTTATTTCAATGATGTATTAGATTTGTGTTTTTTTTTTTTTTTTTTTTAATGAAAGGTAAAAAATTATTAACAATACAGATTGATTTTCGCAGCTTTCTTCGCTCATATTTATCAAAGCTGCCTGTAATTTTGACCCCAAATGTCTATATGGGGAAAAAACGTTAGGGGCATTCACAAATCTGCTACAATAATTTAAAGACACACGTGCAGATAAAAACAAATTGCAAAATAAAAATAAGACCAAAAAAATTATATTTAATATAACAACTATGAATATTTTACCCTAAAAAATATGGCCCTATACCACATTTTATTGCCCCCCAATCATGCAATCTGTCCTGATTTTCCAACAACAATCACAAATTTTGACAAATTTTGTTGTCTTATCCCTAACTAGAGTCGTTTCATTTAAAAATATAAATATCTAAAATGTATTGTTCTCATAAAAAAAGTGAGTTTAAAGTTTTAAAACTATAATTATAGATGCAATTTTGAGTACTGAAAATTGTACTCAGTTTGCGGTCAACTTGGGTAATCTGGGTGTTTTTTTGTGTGTGTTTTTTTTGGCAATTTTGATTTTATTAAACAACACATTAGACTTTTCTGAAATCCATAAGATGTTTTATAACCACACAATAATTGTTTTAGATATTATTACCCAGAGGAGCCATGGCACACCTATTAGTGTTTTGTGCGATAGATAGATAAATGGATGGATGGATGGATGGATGGATGGATGGATGGATGGATGGATGGATGGATGGATGGATAGAATTTCAGTTCTTTTTTCCTGAATATATTACTCTGGGACAGGCCACATTGTAATCTGATACATATGTATTAAGCCTAAAAAAGACTATTTGCCATTCTTTATGCATGCTAAACTCAATATCAACAATTTTTTTTAAGCAAAAAAGTTCAGCAATATTACAATTTCAATTACAATTTTTCTACACAGTATTAACAATCTATTGTGTAACTCATTTAAAACTTAATTAAAAATGTTGCAGGTGAGATAGCCATGACCAACTTTCATGCCATTATCTTCTGCACATTTTGTAACAGGCCCAACTCTGCTGCACTTTCGCTATATTATAACCCAGTAGTCCACATTTCTCATACATTAGCCCTTGTCATTAGACATATAAAGTCCCTAAATGCATATTTCTCCCATTTGAAGTCTGTTCCAGATTGCACAAAGCAGGCTGTGTAAAGAACGTGCAAGTGTGCTATTATTAATTTCACATAAACATTACAAAATGTAGCTTTACTATGAAATCATTTATTTGAGTCAACAATGTAGTTTTATATCAGATATGGTGCTGATTACACCAATCACTAATAAATGCATGAAGAGCACCAAATATTAGAACTCAAGACGCTACAATTTTAATGTCCAAATATTCATTCTAAAAATTAAATCTACTATTCCTTTAAAATCATTTAAACTAGTAATGTGCATTATATGTTCCATAGTGGCTCCTGATCTTTTAAACTCCAATCCTGCAGATCTGTGCTGATCTCGTTGTCAGATGTTCATCACTGTCCACAAGGAGCATCTGATATTATTTCTGAGGCATTTCTGAGGTGGATGTGGTGGAAGAGAAACAGTTTGAGTTCACATCTGTGATAAAAGACAGCAGCCCCTTACGATGAACTGACACCTGGATTTATTGCCTTTTGTTTAATTCAGGAGTAGGCCATCATAATACAAAAGAGATTAAATAAATTCAGTATTTTGTTTTGTTCTTAATCATATTTTTGTATTTTGTTGTAATAATTTGAATTATTATTTTTAATTAGTTTTCATTCGTTTAATTTCTATATAAATGCAATGTTTGATATTTTAATCTTTCTTGTTAAATGACTTATGTTCATTCATTCATTCCTTTTCTTTTCGGCTTAGTCCCTTTATTAATCTGGGGTCGCCACAACGCAATGAACCACCAACTTATCCAGCATATGTTTTACGCGGCGGATGCCCTTCCAGCCGCAACCCATCACTGGGTTGCATCCATACACACTCATACACTACGGACAATTTA
>CAIGQW010052771.1:4984774-5042182 GCA_903798125.1 Danio choprae
AAATAATAACCACTATACGATCCAATTTCTATGTGATGATAGACTGAGAATTTTCTGTATTCGATATATGAGATTATATGTAGAAATATATAAATGTTATTTCTGTAATTATTTAATTATGTATATTATTATTACGTTATACAAGTTTGTGTGTATGTGATGTCTGATGTGTGTTGAAAGAAAACGAGAAACAAGATGCTGTATGTAAAAAGAGTTTATTGTTAAGAGAACGGATTTGGACTTGAGTGAGAGAGAACTGAGTGTGTCTGTGTGGTGATTATCGCTGTCCTGTCTTTAATAATCTGCAGACGTGATCCACCAAAGTCAGTGGTGTCAGGGCAATTCTTAAAGCTTACAGGCTTAATCCAAAGTTAACCAAAAGGTTTTATTTGTCAAAAGCACAGAGTGACAGTGAATGAGGACACACCTGATGCTGCATCAGTGTTGAGTTGAATGCAGGTGAGCAGAGATCCTCAGCTAGAAGCTCAGCAGCAGGACTTCCCAAAGTGCGGCTCTCCACTTCCAAGTAAAGTAGACTCACCCATTTCAAGACATTAAAGTGTTTGTTTGTTTGTTTTTTCAAAAAACAAAAATATTCTTTAAATTAAGGTAATTAAATATTTTACCAATAAATATTTAATTCTTAATGTCTGCAAGATTTATTCTTTTTTTGTATGTGTGTGTTTTCTATTCCAGAGAAGAGCTAAGAGTAGCTTGCATTGGTCCATCTGTAACTCCACATAAGCAGTGAAGATTCTTCCAGTCATTCGGGTGACATCTTCTGTCTGGAGCATCAGGCCATTCTTCTGCTGTCCACAATTAGGTGGTTTGTCTTGGTCGGGCATCTCAGCTGAGACTGGTCCACTATGGGTGACCCTACCGGTAGCTGTGAAGTACCAATAGCGTAGCTCTCAGCATCACTGATGTACACAAGCCCTCACAGCACGTCAACTAACTGTGCAAACTGTGAGGGACCCTAACCCAACAGCCAACACTAACAACCACTAATGTGCCAAAACCCACTCAGAGGAGACCAGCAACATGCAAGAAACCACCTAGAAAACCTGGCTAAACACATGTCAACATACAGCAAACCATCCAACAGAACCAAGAGCCAAATATCAACAGCACTGACAATCACTAAAACATCCAGCAATGTGATAAAACTTGAATGAAAAGTCAAATTTAATGTATTACAAACGTATTCTATAGCTATATATAGTATGTACATGCCCTTGATCCTCCATCTGGCATTATAGACTGACTCAGTGCCTGGGCTTCTTTCTTCGGGGCTCCTTGGGCAGCGGCTCTTTGCTGATATCCACCATGATTTGAGGAACTACGCTGGACCCGGATCTGCTCTCCGTGATGAACACACGTCCATCAGACTGCTCGGCCTCCAGCAGTGCAGGCCAGTCCAGCTTCTCCCACAGCCGCTGCTTGATCTCCAGGGCGCTCTTTAGGCAGTAGCGAGCACCGCGCCTCTTCTTGGTGGAGTCCATCACACTGCGGTAGATGTGCTGATAGTCCTGCACACTCCGGCCATGGATGAAGAGCAGCTCCTCTTGCGGACACTCACCCACTGAGGAGACTGAGGCTGCGGAACGGAGGACAGGAAGGACAGCCGCATTCCTCAGGTGTCGCTGCTCCAGAGAAGCTGCCTCTGCGTGCTCCTCAATGGAAGAGACGCGCTCCATCAAGAAGTCCTTAAGGTGTGTGGGGAGAGTCCTGGTCCTTCTTGAGCACCGCAGCGTCATCACGAACACCTTCAAAACAACTTCACAAACTGATGATGAAACTTAGCCAACGGGAGATTTGTTCAGAGTTTTGTAGCACGATGATCAGGATTGATAACAGTTGTGTGGATTTTTAAACCACCTCAAGTTGCCATGGTGACAGAATGACAAGGGTCATTTAAATGTACACAATAATTGATATCAGCATATATGTATGTATGGTATATGTATGGTTTTTGTTTGATCTCTGGGCATTAATACATACAAACATGGAGAACGAAGCAGTGAAAGCTCATCCTAAACAGTGGGACGCACTAAATTCAATTCAGTTCAAGTTTTATTATATAGCGATTTTCACAATAATTATTTCAAATAGCTTTACAAACGGCAAATACAGTAAAAACGGATTGTGTATGGGGAGGGGTATAAACATGGTTAACTTGCAGTTATACAGTAATCTGCTTCCAAAAAGGTGACGTCTACGTGTATAATATATGTTAAAGTCAGTTTGTTTGTTTTTCTCAGTCACTTTAGTACATTTCTCAGATTAGAATTACAAATTCTCACAACTACCTGTTCAATCTTCAGATCATTGTGTCACTTTTGCACATCAGAAAAGCATTATCTCATTTATTTGAACAAGTTGCAAATGCTTTTGTTCATCTATGCAAATGATTATGAGCAATTGTCTCCTTGTTTATAGTTTCTTACATTATCCATTGCTTATGTCATGTTGACCAAAATTTATTATTTTGGTCTCTGTTGAATAGTCTCACTCCCCACAACAATCGTTTGTTAATGGCTTAAGTCTTTACATGCAAAATGGCTAAACAAGTCATGATATTTTGTCATAATGCATTTTTCTATATATATTTCCATTAGTATTTTTTCTCAGTCTGTCTACAATTGGCAAATTTCTCCCAGGTGAATCCTGATTTTTTTTCTATTGAATGTGCATCTAAAAAGGAGATTGTCTTGTTCACATTTCTCACATTTTCTTTGTGCTATGCAGTGCTGTCTTTTCCTTTCTGTATCACACTGACATGATCTGTCAACAAATTACAATACAAACAGCAAAAAAATAAATCATATATATATTCATTCATTCATTCGTTTTCATTTCGGCTTAGTCCCTTTATTAATCTGGGGTCGCCACAGCGGAATGAACCGCCAACTTATCCAGCATATGTTTTACACAGCGGATGCCCTTCCAGCTGCAACCCATCTCTGGGAAACATCCATACACACCCATTCACACTCATACACTATGGACAATTTAGCTTACCCAATTCACCTATACCGCATGTCTTTGAACTTGTGGGGGAAACCGGAGGAAACCCACGCCAACACAGGGAGAACATGCAAACTCCACACAGAAACGCCAACTGACCCAGCCGAGGCTCGAACCAGCGACCTTGCTGTGAGGTGAACGTGCTATTCACTGCGCCACTGTGAGGCCCTCATATATAGAGAGAGAGAGAGCCATAGTTTACATCAGAACACCCCTCCAGAGTACACCGTTATACTGACAACATGACTCATCAAATTTAGTCTTGATGAACTAAGGATATTGAGCAAGAGACTGGCTTCTGCAGGTATGGTGTTTTGCTATTTGTACCCATTGTTTTGTGAGAAATGCACTTACTGTTTTGCCAATTTAAATTCTGATCTGAGAAATGTAGCAAAGCGACTGAGAAACTAAGTGTTTGCGCTCCCCAGATAGATTTGAAGGTGCCATATTATAAAAATCTGGACATACTAGGCATGGCTGAATAGGAATTTAGCACATAGAAATGGCACAAACACAATTTCTTCCTTGTTCTCATGTAAAAACAGGTAAATTGGATCAAAACACAGACTATTATGTTGCACATGGGATCATTAATTTGCACAACCCAGGCCTAGTTTGATTGGCCACAATGTTTCCTAGTGACATTGGAACAATGATAATTTTCCCCCTTATTTTTAAGTTTATCTAAGCTTATATTAAACTTGCGTTGTATCTATTTTTATTTTTTGCTTCCAGAGAATTTCACTTATTTATAGTATACTGTCCAAGATGTTAATTGGACATTTGTCTTCCAATCAAATGGCAGTAAGGCTTTGCCTGTTGTAATATGAAAAATAGTTCTGCAGAAGAGCTTGACAGCACTGTGGAGGTAAGCAACCATTTTCAATGGTTTTGTTCATATGCATTGATATGTTTGAAAATATTTATATAAATATAGTCCTGCTGGCTGAAGTAGCTCCGTGAACATTACAGAAAGGAAAATCAGACATTTCATCTCATAAGAAAATGTATTTATTTAAATATATTTTGGTCTTCAACTCCATGTGAATTGACATGTCTTTTAGTTTAATGCTGCTCAAGTGTTCTTTTCGGCTTAGTCTCTTTATTAATCAGGAGTTGCCACAGCGGAATGAACCACCAACTTATCCAGAACATGTTTTACGCAGCGGATGCCCTTCCAGCTCCAACCCATCACTGGAAAACACCTATACACTCTCATACATATCACCTATAGCGCATGTCTTTGGACTTTGGACTTGTGGGGGAAACCAGAACACCCGGAGGAAACCCACGCGAACACGGGGAGAACATGCAAACTCCACACAGAAATGCCAACTGACCCAGCTGAGGCTTGAACCAGCGACCTTGCTGTGAGGCACTCAATACTTAGTTGGGGCTCCTTTTGCCTGAATTACTGCAGCAATGCGGCGTGACATTGAGTATATCAGCCTGTGGCACTGCTGAGGTGTTATGAGAGCCCAGGTTGCTTTGATAGTGGCCTTTAGCTCTTCTACATTGTTGGGTCTGTCACATCACATCTTCCTCTTCAAAATACATCATAGAATTTCTATGGGGTTGAGGTCAGGCGAATTTGTTGGCCAATTAAGTACAGAGATACCATGGTCCTTAAAGCAGGTTCTAGTAGCTTTGGCACTGGAAAATTAAATCTGTATCTCCATAAAGTTAGTCAGCAGCAGGAAGCATGAAGTGCTTTAAAACATCCTGGTATACAGCTGCGTTGACCTTGGACCTCAGAAAACAGTGGAGCAACACCAGCAGATGACATGGCATCCCAAACCATCACTGACTGTAAACTTTACACTGGACCTCAAGCAACGTGGATTGTGTGCCTTTCCTCTCTTCCTCCAGACTCTGGGACCCTACTTTTCAAAGGAAATGCAAAATTTGCTTTCATCAGAGAACATAACTTAGGACCACTCAGCAGCAGTTCAGTCTTTAGCCCATGCCAGATGCTTAAGAGTGGCTTGACACAAGGAATATAAAAACTGAAACCCATGTCTTGCAAACGTCTGTGTGTAGTGGTTGTTGAAGCACTGACTCCAGCTGCAGACCACTCTCTGCATTTTCTTTCACAATTCTCGCCAGGGTGTGGTTATCTCTGTTGCTTGTACACTTTTTTTCTACCACATCTTTTCCTTCCCTTCGCCTCTCTATTAATGTGCTTGGACACAGAGCTCTATGAACAGTCAGCCTCTTTTGCAATGACCTTTTGTGTCTTGCCCTCCTTGTGCAATAGGTGTCTTTTGAACAACTGTCAAATCAGTCGTCTTCCCCATGATTGTGTAGCTTACAGAACTAGACTGAGAGACCATTTAAAGGCCTTTGCAGGTGTTTTGAGTCAATCAGCTGATTAGAGCACCAGGTGTCTTCAATACTGGACCTTTTCACAATATTCAAATTTTCTAAAAGATACCGAAATTGGGGTTTTCATTAGTCGTCATCAAAATCTTCAAAATTAAAAGAAATAAATACTTAAATTATATATCAGTCTGTGTGGAATGAATGTATAAATTATAGTAGTTTCACTTCTTGAATGGAATTAGTGAAATGAATCAACTCTTTGAAGATATTCTAATTATGTGACCAGCACCTGTACAACTGATGTAAATGACAAAAACAAAGTTTAGACTGATGTCTCTATTCATTTTCACAAATGCAGCAGATATCTCCTGGACCCGATAGATGTGGTCTCCAAGGATCTCAGGTTGTTCTGGAGGGGGAGGCGGTTCCGGTTCTGTGGATGGAGGAGAAACGGGGTTAGTGTACGGTTTGAGTAGGGCAACATGGAAGGTGGAGGATATTCTGGAGTGTGGAGGTAGGTTGAGACGGTAAGTGACTGGGTTTATCTGGGAGTGAATTGTGTATGGCCCTATGTAGTGGGGACTCAGCTTTTTGCAGGGCAGTCAGAGGCAAATATTTTTTGTGGACAGCCATACCTTGTCTCCTGGATGGTAAGTAGGGATAGGTAACCTACGGCGGTTCGCAGCTTCGGTGTGCCTCCGTACTTTCCGCTGGAGATGGATGTGTGCTGAGTCCCACACCTTCTCATTTTCCTGGAACCAGTGATCTACCACAGGAACTTCTGAGGACTCGCCTGTCCAGGGGAATATAGATGGTTGGTAGCCTAAAACTCATTGGAAAGGGGTTAGTCCGGTGGAGGCTTGTCGGAGGGAGTTTTGGGCATATTTGGCCCACGGTAGATACTGGCTCCAGGTGTTCTGGTGTTAAGTGCAGTATGTCCGGAGGTACTGGGAGATCTCTTGGATTTTGTGTTTGGTCTGGCCGTTAGTTTGAGGGTGGTATCCGGAGGATTTCCCCTGTGCTCCAGTCAATAGTGGGTTGGTGCTGTATGAGCTAGGGTCTACCCAGGATGACATCTACGTTAGCCCGCGGGAGGACCAGTAGGAATACTTCCTCCGAGTGATTAGGTGAAGTAAGGAGTGTGATTTGCTGGGTCCTTTGGGAGACCTTACCATCGCCCAATGGTGAGTTTTGGATGGTGAATATTTGATACCGGGTTTTATTGATTACGGTGGGTATATGATGTTTGGTGACGAAGAGGGATGAGATAAAGTTTCATGAAAATTAAAGATTAGTGAGGCTTTAATATGGGGCATGTTTGAAACTGAAGGTGTTATGGAGAATGCACTCACCATTGGATGAGGTGGATGAACCGGACAGGTGGAGATGAGGTGGGTGGCTTCTCCACAATACAGGCAGAGCCTGCTTCGAATCCATCGTTGACGTTCTGATGTGGGGATACGGTAGGAGTCCGTATTCATCGGTTCATCGACGACGGGAGGTGGTGAAGGATTTCTTTACGTGGGTGCACAGGGGGTCAACAAGGAGGTGGAACAGGCAGAAAGGTGCTGAGAGACACTCATGGCCTTTTTAATAAATATCTCCAGTTCCGCACTATCATCGTAGATGACGAGTTGTTTGCGGATGTGAGGTTTGAGTTCTTTACAATAGGCTGCCAGGAGCGCAACCTGATTCCATCCACTGCTGGCAGCCAGTGTTCTGAAGCGTAAAGTGTACTCATGGATGGGGGTGTTGCCTTGACTGAGCGTGATCAGTTCATCATGGAGAGAGAGGGGGGTGAGTGCTACACCGAACACCTCTTTAAAATGATGGACAAAGGCTTGATGTGATAATAGTGCTGGGCTGTGGGCATTCCAGAGTGCGTCAGCCCATTGGAGTGCTCTGCCGGTGAGGAGTGAAATGATAAAAGCAACTTTGGTGATTTCATTCGGGAATTGCGGAGCGTTGGCTTCTATGTAGAGGGAACATTGCAATGTTCCCTCTACATAGTGCTGGGTGCTGGGTTCATCAGCGTAGCTCATAGGATGAGAGCATACTCGAAATTGTAGGAGGGTTGGCGTTAGCACCCAGTGGTGCAGAAAGAAGGGCTTGCCGGAGAACGTTCGCCATCCAACGTTCGTGAAACTTTACACACGCTTGTTCAAGCAGTGTGTGCGTGGTTCAAACAGTTCAAACAGTCACAGATAATCATTCATAGCGGTCATAGAGAACTGGGTTGGAGAACTAGGGTAAAGATCCAGGAAGAGATGACCATCCAACTTCGATTCCAGCTGGTGAGTGACTGTATGAGGTGTGCATATAAAGGGAGTGGGTGATTGCAGGTGCAGGTGTGTGTGATAAGTATTCGGGTGATTGTTCACGGTGTGTGGTGGATGGTGATTGTGAATGGTGACTGGGGCTGAGGGAACGTGCAGAGGGTGTGACATGTATGTATTCATTTTAGATATTATTTTGATTATTTATGTTGGATTTTACGCATCAGTGTCAAAACGTGGCAAATTCTCTTGGAAAATAACATAAAAACAACTTAATGAAATAAACTGTGTTGAATGCGAGTAAGGGTGCACTCACACTAGGCTATCCGAACCATGCTTGGGCGCGTTTCCCGGTTCGTTTGACAAGTGTGAGTGCTCTGAATCGTGCCCAGGCGAGTTGACCTACGCTTATAGTGTGAGTGCAAAGCGTGCTTGAGCGTGAAACTGACGTCACTTTTAAGGGACTGTTTCCTATGGATTTATTAATCAGTGAACTAGAACTGTTAATATGACTAACATAAATATGCAAACCCCCTGCTGCACGTCTGCTGCTACCTTCAGGAAACCTCCTAATACGTGTAGCACGAGGATTTTTATGATCATTTATGAGCTTCAGAAGTGGTGGATCTGTTCGGCGAAATATTTGACTGCATGTCACTGCATCCCAAACGACTAAAAATAATACAAAACAGTAGAACTAAAGCAATCTCCACTGTGCTGAGCGAGAGCGCTTCTTTGAACAGTCGGGTCATCGATAATGTAAGTGTGCTCTGGCTCGGAAGGTAAAAGCAGTGTGAGCACAGGCTGAGGGGGGACAAGAGCGCTTCGGCACGGTTTACGGCAACTGTGTCTAGTGTGAGCACACCCTAAAGCACTCAACTAGACTATTGAACGTTCAGTTTTCGCAAAAACTCCCATTAATAAAAATCATGACCGCACAAATCTCTCACACTGCATCTTTGTTGTGTTTGATGAATTCGATCTAGAGTCTGAGATGTTCAAATAGCTGCTGTATACCAAATGCATACATACCTGCTCAGACCTTGACATGGCAAAGTGGACTACTTTTCCACAATAAAGACTGCTTTTATAAATATGAACATTGCCGTGAATTTAGGTGTACTGCCACAAGATCAGATCTTAACTTTATAAACGAGACCCCTTGGAAAAAAAAGAAATAATAAATTAACAAAATCGCTTACATTTCAGTTTTTATGTTAATAATACTATTTCTATTATTTCTTGTATTTCTCCAAAATATTTAGCATTAAAACCTTGAACTAACAAAGGTCTGGTTTCTTTAGAGACAGAAAATCAGAACAAAAGGTTCATCAGAGGTTCCTTTAATGTTAGTCTTCAATACAAATGCATACACATCAATTTCAGCTAAAATCACATAGAATTACTATTGCAATAAACATCACAATACGAAAAAATCAAATAAAAATGCTGGTCTTCAAGCAGAGAAGAGGAACATTCAACACGCACGGACACACACACACACATATGCTCACACACACACACACACACACAGAGATCTCCAGCATTCACACAGGAATAGATAAAAATGTAAATTCACATGACTATACAACACTAACATAATGTGCTTGTGAAAGCTTGCATTCAATGACTGTAGAAATGTGTTGGTGAGAGGAAAGTGGTTTGGTCTATGTTTATTTCTTTTTCTTTTTACTAAAAGCACAAATGCTTATACAAACAAGCCAGCATTACTCAGTATAAATATTCTTCATCCAAAATCAGTGCAGCACCTTCTTCATCTGTTATTCAGGCTTTAACTGGTCTGTTTTACACCTGGTCGAAATTACGAGTGGGCTTTGTGACAAAAAGCCCATTAAATCTTCGCAGTATTCAAAGAATGTTCTTTTATTTTTTGTCAATGTTGCGTTTTTGTTTCCTTGCACCTCAAAGGTCCAGCTGTGAAGTACAGGTCAAAGATTCATTTTTGTTGTTCCTTAATACTTTTAGATATATAAAATTGAGTAAAACATTCTTTGACGAGTGGTTCAGTTTTCTTCTGTGGTGTTGTCCTTTTTTGAAAGAAACAAAAGTCTTTTGGTGAACTACTGAATCCCCCTGAACAGACACATGGCAAAAACCATTGCAAAAAGCTGAAGAGAAAGAGAAACACAAAGTAAATCAACCATTTAAACTGTTTGGCTAATGTTAATCATATAAAGTCATGAATACAGTTTCAATGATAGTTCACAGTCCACAAAAAAATCTACTCAAGCTTCATTCTGCCTCATTTACGCATTGGTTCTGTAGATTAGAATAACGGCTTGTTTCTCTGTACTTCCAGTACTTTACCACATGAGGGCAGCAGCGATACACTTTAAAGGCCTGCGTTTCATCGGGTTATCTGTCAAGATCTGGCATCTTATCTTCAGCAGTTTTAAACCAATTCTCCGAGATATTAATGAAGAGAATAGGCATAATGTAATACCGTACCTCGATCGTGAGCACAACAATAGCCAGGGCACCAGCAACATAGATGTACATCTCAAAGTAGTCCACAACCGATGAATAACAGCCCTGCAGATCCCAACAAAAACACATGAAAAACATTATTAATCTGTGCAGGTAAGTAAAATATATATTGAATTGTTTGCTTAACATTCACAATCTAGTAAGTACTTTATATGTATCTCTTAAAGAAGAATTGCCGCTTAATTATTTTCATTTACTTTCGAGCTTCAATTAGGCTATTATTGCGTGAATATTATTTATTTTATTCTAATTTGTTAACATGTGTTTTTGCAGCTTAATGTTTCTGTACTGTAATAATTTTGGATTATTTGGTGAATAGAAAGTTAAAAAAAGTGCAAAAATATGAAGCAGGAACAAAAAAAATATCATAGAATAATAAGACATGCTTTTAAATCACCAAACCGGCAGGATTTCTGAAGGATCATGTGGCTCTGAAAACTGTAGTAATGATGTTGGAAATGTTCTGTTGCCATCACAAGAATACATTTTAATATCTATTTAAATATAAATCAGTATTGTAATAACATTGCATGTCTGCATTAAAGAGAGTCCTTTAAAAAACATTGTGTGTGCTTGCTAGTCAACACCATAAATACAACAAACTAACCAAAAATGAATCCCTGTTAAAGGACTGAAGGCATTATAGATGTAACAGCATGATTTGTTTACAGCAATGTGAAAAGCTATACAAATAAATGACAACTTTAGACTTGATCTGGACTCAATAATTCAAACAAAAATCCAACTGACCCAGTGATCTGGTCTGGATGACAGAGACTCACACAACTACCATATAACTCCTTGACTTGAAATAAAGCATTTTTATTATTATTATTGAAGCTAAGCAGCTGTGGCTACAATAAACTTTCTAAAGAGTCAAAACATCTCATTGCATATTTTGTAGATACTGCTCATAGAACTACACGACAGTGACGAAATGAATAAATCTAGATTTTGTTTGATGTTTTGAGTCTACATAACAAGAAACTTTTTTCCAGTTCAGTTGTCCACTACAGGACTGTAAACCGATGCGAGCCCCTACATAAATTTAACTGGCCCTGCTCGCTTTCGCAGAAACACTCACATTCCCCAGGCGCTGAGAGCATGGAAAAGCACTAGTCAGCATTACTGAAGCTGATCTGTACTGTAACACTATTCCCTCTTCCTGTTTTTCTGCTCTGGTTAAATCTGAGCTAGCTGTGGAGCAGGACGAGGGAATGTGACGTACTCTACCTTGTTGTTCCGGTACAGCATGCTGCCCGACAGGCATTCCTCTCGGTTACTGAAGCCTGTTTCTCCAACATGATTATTCCTCCGGCAGCAGGCCTCCGGCACCATTTCAATAGGGTTTATGATCCTGAACATGCTCTCCTCAAAGTCTTCCGGACTGTTCACTCCACAGCAGTCAAACTAGAGACACACAGTGAAGGACAAATATGAGTTTAAATTTTATATAAATTTTATAATAAGGGTTGCTTGGTTGATTGTTGAAGCTGTGGTTTAGGGTTAGTTCACTTCAAAATAAAAGTTATGGCATTATTTTGCTCACACTTGTGTTGTTACAAACCCTCCAAAACCATAAGACATTTGTTTATCTTCAAAACATTCAGATCTTCATGGTCTCTTTACTAAATGTCTACTAGAACAACTTATTACTACTACTTTTCTGAAATGAAAATGAATTGCTCTGGGTATTTTTTGTTGCACGTTTCAGATGACAAATCCACTACAGGGCGCTGTCTGCTTTTGTGAATTGGAGATGCGTTTTTTTAGGGTATGTTTATTGTATGTTTCAGACACACATCCACAAGAAGTCAGGGCTTGACGTACAGATCTTTTAGCGAACAACTGATCTAAACCCTTACCTAAACTCAACCAATAGTGTGTCAAAAGCAAATGTAAGTAAATGTCTGCATCACAAATACAACACCTTATAAAGTGAGCTACAGAGCAAACTGACCACGCTGTAAATGTCTATATGCAGATAGATAGGTGTGGCAAATGTATTCGATTACAAAACATAGACACTGTTAAGTTTTTTGTGGTATATATTTGGTGTTGTGCAAAGTAACACTTTATTTGTTGATAACATATCCCAGCAACTATGATTAGTGTGACAAGGGACATTCATGGCGTTCATTTTACCTAAAAAAATATAAGCTAACGTGTGTATTGCTAATGAGCTAGTGTTGAAAAAAGGAATCCATGTGAATCAAGTGGTTTAAATCCAGACCACGTTTTTATAAAATGTAGTTTATTTGCTTATGAATACTGACAAGTGAACACAAACAGAAGCTCAACCAATATCACTGGTTCTTTGAGAAGCTCAAACCTGCTGTATGAACTTCAGTGGTTCCTGTGCATTAAAGAAAAATACGCCTGAGCTTCTTTGACCAAATGTCAATGCTGTGAACATTAGTAGCTGAAAATTGTTTAAATGCAAATAAAAGTATAATTTAAAACAGCACATTGTGTCTCTTCAGAAGACTTGGATTAAACCTCTTTGGTTTAACTTACCCTCTAGAGTCTGCTGAAACAGAAGTTGTCATAAGTGTTTTGTTCTCTATTGTGACATACAGTCAGGACATACAGGAGATCCAAAGCAAAGATTTCCTACATATCAAGGTTACCGCTAAATTCTATTTAAACATATACTAACGGTAGTTAAAGATCAGTTTTTAACAGGAATCCTTGTGCATCAAAATGCATCAAACTCAGTGTTGTCTCCAGATATATCTACATACACACAAAAGCACTGAAACAGAATCAAACTGATTTAGTAAACATGCCAGACCAATATCTGGTGCTGTAATTCTGCCATAGAGACACACTAGACTTGAAAAAAAAAGTGGTTTTGGGTTTCTAAACTCGGTATAAGTCTGGATGAAACAATATAAATATGATATAAAATATACAGCTAAACATGCCTCCATGTGTACAGGGCATCAGATTCCTCCCAGTTATAGGTGTTAATCTGGACCTGGACACTAACCTGATTTCACTAAGTAGGACATCAAGTGGATCAACATCCATGTTAATCTTGGAACAAACATTCCAGTCAGCCAATCAGTATTTAGGGATATGTTTACCGTTTATATTAGATTTAGGCTTACGGTTAGGTTTATGCACTTCTACATGATTGTTATCCAACTATTATTCCCTTCTGATTTTGCGAATAATTTACAGTTATGGTTGGTTTTAGGGGTAGGGAATAGGTACGGATTACATTTTCGAACAAAAATGATGTTCCTGGATCAACATAGATGTTAATCCAGGATCGGGATTGGTACTTGGCAAAATCATGACATGATTAATCTGGCACCTAATGGTAATTTCCTTAACTATATGACGAACCCAATTTAGCTGGCAGCTTAACTTTCCACTTTTCCTCAACTTTTCAAGAAGGTTAGCCATTTTACTTCAACTGACTGAAACCCTTAGACAGGAGGTTGTCCTGTTCAAGGCCAAGCGGCTGATCCTTTCAGCCATACCAGGAGTTATTTCAAGAATATTACATCTGACAATGTCGCTAACTCATTCAAGTCCACAAACTAGTCGCTAACAATGTTGCTAATTCATTCAAGTCCACAAACAAGGCTGGTCATCCACAAAAAAACAAACAAAACAAATGCGCAAGTGGTCAGGATAATGATGAAAATCTCAATGGACAAATAGTTAAAAAAAGCAGCAGGAATTAAGGATCTGTATCTCAACATATTAGACTGTCTCAGTGTTTAAGAGAATTTGGAAAGTTCCTCTGCAGTGACCAAATCTCTAATCAGAAGAAAGAGCACACAAAAAGACATACCGTGTTCATAATAGCATTCCAAGTTGACGTGAAGACATCAGTGTTGTTGTAGCCTTGGTAGTGTCTCTTGAGTTCCTTAGTGAAGTATTCCCTGGTCAACTACACAAACATAAAAATATTAGAGATATTAGCAGCGCACCAAAACGGAATGCAAAAATCTGCCTCAACATGTTGGAAACGGCCACTCACATGCTCCCGGAAGATGAAGGCGAGAATGGCGGCCGCCAGCTCTGCCAGGAAAATAATGAGGATCAGCATGAAGAACTGCAGAGAGAGAAAGAGGAAGATTGTGTCACACACTGTCTGTTTGGGTCAGACAAGGATATTTAACGAATTCTGCTTGTCTGTATGAATAACTGCAGATAAATGTGTTTAGCACTACAAAATGGGAGTGGAAATGTATTCTACAGTAAGCTATGGGATACCAGCTTTAAGTCAAGGAAAACAATTAGAAAACAGAAAACTGACAGACTAAAGGATTCATCTGTCATCAAATAGGAGTCATACTCAAATTGTGCTAAAAAAGCAGATGTAAAAGATTTTTGTAAGTTCACTTGAGTTCAATGTTGAATCAGTTCAGATACACATTTTGGGGTGTATAACTGTAAGGTTAGTTTGAAGAGAACAAAAAGCAATGTTTTCTTATCAGTCCTTGTATAGTATTGTGGCAAGGGTTGCCCAATATATAGTTTCAGCATCAATATCGCAATATGTGCATCTGCAATAATCATATAGCAGGATCTGCAATGTTGAATTGGGTATTATAAATGACCAGGAGCCACAGCTAAATACACTCATGATCTGAGAGTCATTGCAAATTGTAACCATAAACTTATCAAAACATTTATTAATTGTGTATATAATATAATTTAATGTGTATTTATATAGCGCATTTATCGTGTATGGCAATACACCCAAAGCGCTTCACAATCATGAAGGGGAGTCTCTCCACACCAGCACCAGTGTGAAGCATCCAGTGGGATGATGCGTTGGCAGCCACAGGACAACAGCGCCAGTGCGCTCACCACACACCAGCTATTGGGGGAGTGGGGAGACAGTGATGGAGCCAATTCAGATAGGGATGTTTGGGAGGCCATGATGGGTAAGGGCCGATGGAGGGTAATTGGCCCGTTCACTATAGTGGGGCATTAGGACTCACACATACTGCAGGTTGAGCGCCCCCTGCTGGCCTCACTAACACCACTTCCAACAGCAACCTAGTTTTCCTACGTGGGTTCCCATCCAGGTACTGACCAGGCTCAGCCCTGATTAGCTTGAGTGAATAACCTTGGGCTGCAGGGTGATAGGGCTGTGGCAGTATGTTTTAAAAGCCTGTGACTGTGAGCATTTCATGTCAGTTTTAAGCATTCAGGCATAAGAAAATATGTATATATCTGATGAAAACTATACAGTGTTATTTTAAGTTTGTTTATTCAATTGGTGTATCTAAATATTGCTAAACTCCCAAAATCATAAATGTATTTTATTTGTATCATTGCTGGGCGACACAGTGGCTCAGTGGTTAGCACTGTTGCCTTACAGCAAGAAGGTCGCTAGTTCAAGTCCCGGCTGGGTCAGTTGGCATTTCTCTGTGAAGTTTGCATGTTCTCCCCATGTTTGGGTGGGTTTCCTCCATGTGCTCCGGTTTCCCCCACAGTCCAAAGACATGCGCTATAGGTGAATTGGATAAACTAAATTGGCCGTAGTGTATGAGTGTGAATGAGTGTGTGAATGCATGTTTCCCAGTACTGGGTTGCAGCAGGAAGGGCAACCGCTGTGTAAAACATATGCTGGATAAGTTGGTGGTTCATTCCACTGTGGCGACCCCTGATTAATAAAGGGACTAAGAATGAATGTATCATTGCTCTACTGTAGTTATCAATGCTTGCTATGGGTTTATTATATTTTATTCAGACGCACACCCTTACAAAATTACCCCAATGTATCTAAAATTTAGCTTTTATTTTAAACATAGAAATTGATTTAATCTGGTGAATTTATACTCAATATTGCAATATATATTGTGGAATAATAAAACATCCCAATGTCAGTTTTTTCCAATATCCCTAATATAATATAATATAATATAATATAATATAATATAATATAATATAATATAATATAATATAATATAATATAATATAATCCGCTGCGTAAAACATATGCTGGATAAGTTGGTGGTTCATTCCGCTGTGGCGACCCCAGATTAATAAAGGGACTAAGCCGAAATGAAAATGGATGGATGGATGGATAATATAATATAATATAATATAATATAATATAATATAATATAATATAATATAATATAATATAATATAATAATAGCCCTAATTGTGGCCATAAGAGCAGAAATGAATGCTGCTGCTCTCTGCAATATTCATGTTTGTATCATAACAAATAATTAATTGGCTTTAAAAATAACAGAATAATAAATACATTAATTATTAATATATAGCCTTTTCATGCATTTCTCTTCATTGAGCCGCTCTCATTGGTGCATTTCTTTCATGAAATACTGGCCTGTGAATGTTTAATTTTGTGTATGAAAATCATTCAGGTGCTATTCATTTTTTTATTTGATTGAAAGCAACATACAGAGACATGATTTCAGTCACAAAAATGAGTGTGGCGTGATCAGACTTTTTAATGAGTAATTACTAATAATCTACTTCCAGTGTTTACAAATATATCATACTGGTAAAAAGATTTCTAAAATAAAGAAAATGCAATATTATCTGTAACTTAAAACTGTAAAAATGTTCACCAAACATTTAGCGCATCATAGTTAGTTATTAGATTGAAACATCAGAAAAAGCCTATATTAATCAGCCCATAGACCCTACACCTCATCAGAAAGTTGGTCAAAAGTGGACAAAAAAAAGATGGACATAAACACAAGGCACAAACAGTAGTGTGTACTTTCAACGTGATCAACCAAATTGCATCTTAATGCAAGGTGTAAACTGGGCTGAAATCCTCCTGTGACTACTACTTACAAAGAGTAGCAGACACTTGTTTTCTCGTATGGCTCCACAGCAGCCGAGGAAGCCCAGCAAGAACAGCATGCCTCCCATGGCCAGGATGATGTAGACGCCCGTGAAAAGAAGAGGGTTTGCTGCCACAATCTCCCTAAATCCTGTGGGGTCCACAACCACCCAAACCCCGACACCGAGGAGGAACGAGCCACCCAGCTGAGGAGATGGAGAGAGATAAGTCATTAAATATTACTATATTTGTTGTCAGTTTTCATTTTGGTACATAAAACATCAAATCCTTCTCATTCACTTAATAAGCAAAATTATATTTTCTTATTTATAAATGTATCAACACAGGCGCAAAATGTACATGCAGTTTCAAAGTAAAAGGAAGTAAAATGCAGTTCTCTGCAAAACACCAAATAAATAGCACAAAACTTAGCATGTCTATGATTTGTAATTAAACATGTCTGCCTCCCCTATCTATCTCTACATATGGACAACATTTACAGCATGGTCAGTTTGCTCTGTGGCTCACTTGTATAATATATTTTCATTGAAGTGATCTAAGAATCGTAAGGCTAAGTAGATTGTTAAAATTATTGTGTAATGGAATTAACATTACGGCCTGTTTCCCAAAAGCACCGTAGCTTTCAGCATATTTTAAAGGCAAAATAAATATTTAAGGAATGATTTTAGGTCCTAAGATCAAATAATTGTACATCATATACACATTTGTACTAAAATGCATTTTTATTTATCTGTAGTTAACATTCAAGTGAACTTCTTTTTCTTAAGGGTGTACTTTGACTTTGACCACAAAATTCAACCACTCATTTAAACATAAAAAAAGGGAGAGACAGGGAAAGGGGGAAGAGACAGAAAGTGCTTCTTTGATCATCCATCTAGGTTGACAACATAAATGCCCACTGTGGGCTTGGCATAGGCCGAGGAAGATTTGGACTCGTTTCATTTGACTGAATTAATTACCTCCCAACAGCGAGAACAATACAATGTACACGTGTAAGCATGAAGCTAACAGTAAACTAGAATTGAGCTTGTGGAGCTGCACAAACACTGAGCATTTAAAATGATGAGAAGCAAGTTCATTGGGTGCTGAAGTGACAGCAACCAATCACCTGAGCCATGTAGTTGATGACGTCCGAACAGATATGCACACATGACATAACAGAACATGACAGAGTTTCATGACAGAACTTGTATTAACATTTAAACGTATAATTCAGCCAAAGATACAGTTTGGTCTACTCAATTCTATTCTAAGATTCAATTCTAAGGTAAAAACTTAATATTAAGTTGATGAGTGATGCTGCAGATGTTGATGCATGATGACAAATGGCATAAAACAAAATACTCTCTTACATTCAAAACATAATACTATATAATTAGTTATCTGTCTAATAATGTCCAATTAGTGTCCTCAAAATAAAACATTTATTTCTTAAATCTGAAAAAATAAAAAATAAACAAACAGTTGCTGATTTATTTACACTGCACAATTAATGATCGTGATAAACATGAAAACCGATTGTGCACCACAAATTGCTGAACTCAAATTACTTGCTAAAGCGAACACAAAGGTTAACATGCCACTGAGCCGGGAGAATACTAATGGGCTCTACTGTTGAAAATAAATCATTTTGGAGTAAACGGCTACCGAAAGTGAGAGGAAGGGGGAAGGTGAATGGATAGAAAAGCACAAGGAGTTTTAACAGTGGAGTGGGGGCTGGGAAACACTGCTGTTTCTTTGCAGCTTCCCCACAATCCTCTACCTGTCAAAGTGATACCCTTCCACCATCACACACACACACACAGAGACTGGTGATTAAGCAGCTCAAGAAGTGTGCGTGTGTATGTGCGTCTGTGTGTGTGGGTTTGTGTGGTGGGTTTTGAGATAAGAGCCTCACACAAAAACATGTTCCTCTCTCCTGTGAGCCAAACCTGGATTTCTTTTCATGACAGGCATTAGCAATGTGTCTGTCAAGCCGAGTCCTGTCACAGCTGCTATTTTAGTCATAAACAGATTTGATAAACACCTTGACTGTATCACTAAACTGCGGCTTTTAATAGTTTTTAGGGTTGAATGAATGTGAGCAGCTGTTTTTGGCTTATTAAATGAATCCCAGAGTATCATGTTAACATTTATTTCAACGAAAACAAGCTAGTTTACTGTTAGCTTCATGCTTACACGTGTACATTGTATTGTTCTCGCTGTTGGGAGGTAATTAATTCAGTCAAATGAAACGAGTCCAAATCTTCCTCGGTCTATGCCAAGCCCACAGTGGGCATTTATGTTGTCAACCTAGATGGATGATCAAAGAAGTACTTTCTGTCTCTTACCCCTTTCCCTGTCTCTCTCTCTTTAAAAAAAAAAAAAAAAGTTTAAACGAGTGGTTTAATCTTGTGGGAAATAAAGTCAAAGTACACCCTTAAGAAAAAGAAGTTCACTTGAATGTTAACTACAGATAAATAAAAATGTATTTTAGTATAAATGTATAATATGATGTACAATTATTTGATCTTAGGACCTAAAATCATTCTCTGGATATTTATTTTGCCTTTAAAATATGCTGAAAGCTACAATGCTTTTGGGAAACAGGCCGTAATGTTAATTCCATTACACAATAATTTTAACAATCTACTTAGCCTTACGATTCTTAGATCACTTCATTGAAAATATATTATACACAGACACCACCTTTTTGAAAGTACACTATGTATTGTGTAAGTGCAGGTTAACTATATACTGTATATTTAACTTAAATATTGACATAATTTGAACCACTTTAAATCATCATATGAGCCATAATCATTCATAAATAAATGAAAAAATATTCTGGCAACACTCTTAGGAAGGTTTCAATGCAAGTTTTTATAAATGAGACCCTCGGTCCATAGTCCTGGCTTGCTTAGCATTCACACTCATTTTTAAGAATTAATCTAAAAATACAAAACAATTAAATTGGCTTATATTATGTTTTTACTTTAAATATTGCATACTCAGACAAACTTACAGAACATCCAAAACAATGCCTTGTGCTTGTATATGCTCATTGTACAGTATATGTGTATAAGTGATTGCATTTTTAGAATGAAGAGCTTCTAATCCATGTAGAATCAAAACAGTCACACAGACAAAGAGTTAAGATCTACTATGAGGAGACATGGTGACTACATTGTGACTATGGCAAAAAAAAGAAAAGAAAAAAAACAGGCATGCTTAAGTATTCTGTTCTTTTTTTGTGGCATCTTATTACATCATGTCCTGTTTTGAGTTTGTTTAGATGTGCTGAATTTATATTTCATTTGAACTGCTCCAGAGTTCATCTGGAAGTGGACTGAGACCACTTAAAAAAATAGGTCTTGGTCCACTTCCAGTTTTTTCGGTGTGCATGTTGGATCTCCGCTTATTTAATTAAAAGAACAATCCCACTTGAGTTATTGTCCTTGTTGTGAACAGGCCTCAAGTTGATTCACATGATGGCCATCTTGGTAAAACTATCATTCAGTGACTGGTCCATCTAATGCACATTCTAGAGTAAACAAACTCTATCAAAAAGCAGCATTGGAGAGTCCCACATTCATTTTGCCTTTTGAAAATGAGTAGACTTGTCTACTTCTCTACTAGATCAATAGCAGAATGGATGTCAAGGCCAGACAGATTAATACTCACAAAGATAAGGAAGTTGAAGACAAACATGAGGTACTTGATGCAGCTGAGGCAGTCTCCTTCCATGCTCGTCCCCCTCGCTGAAGCCTCCCCGAGCCCCTTGGAGAAAAAACAAACATCACGTCATCTTTTTTAATCAGAAACACTCACAATCCAGCCTTTCATCTACATATTGACACTCGCAACAAAAACATGCATACTAAAGCACTCTTTAAAAACTTCACACAGTTTCTCAATGACGAAATGGCAGGATCAAAAAGCGAAATCTTGTATTCAAACAAAGTAAATTCAGGGTTCCCGTGTGCATACTAAAATGCCCATACATTTTTTTAAAGGCACAGCCTCCCTTTTAGTGTAATTAATGATGAGAGGCTCTTGTGTTTCAGCAGACCATCCCTCTACCTGAAAAAGCACTCTCTGGGATGAAGGCCTATTATGGCGCCACTTTCCTTAAATGAAATGGGTCCTTTTTCATTAGTTCTGGGAGAGCGCTAACAGCCAGCACTAGCACAGCTACCCTACCATTACTCAGACAGCACAGACAGGGTGTATTACATGAGGGTGTCATCCTTAAATACAGTGCTAGCTTATCTCGCTGCGCAGTGCTAATACCACAAAGTCTTGTTGCAACCAAACAATACATGATGGATCGCAAGTATTATTAATAGATATAGTAATCATAACAGTGAGAAGGAGCCTGTGGAGGAGAAAGGCTGGAGAAAATCGCTTGTATGTTGACTTGGAGCCAGAAACCAAATCTGGCTTGATGACAAGTACTAACCATGACCTTTCTTTTTGTTTTTTCCCCCTCTTCCTTCCTGTTTTCTTAGTATTATGCTATCTTGTCAGAGGCAATCCCATTATTTTCTAGAAGAACTTTCTCAAAAGACCTTTTTGGCTTGGCCAGTGTTGTTTTTTTGGCTCCCCCAGTACCACTGAGAGCGGTTTCCTTGAGCTGATCTATATTAAGATGATTCTTAAAAAAAAAAAAAAAAAAGAGGTCATTCTCAGCGGGGGTTTCAAACTGAGAGCTGGGAATGTTTGTTTATGTGTATATACAGTGGTGTGAAAAACTGTTTGTCCCCTTACTGATGTCTTATTTTTTTGCATGTTTGTCACACTTTAATGTTTCGAATCAAAACAATATTAATATTAAATATTAGTAAAAGATAACAGTAAACACATCATGCTGTTTTGAAATTATGGTTTTTATTAATATGGGAAAACAAATTACTAAACTACATAGCCCTGTGTGGAAAAGTGTTATTGTACTGACTTCACTTACTTGGATGAGTCCGTGTTAGCATTTTACATTTTAAAATAAGGTTCCATTAATTATTGTCAATGTATTTATTGTCATGAACTAATAATGAACAATACATTTAATATTTACAAAATAAAGTTGCTCATTGTTACTCACAGTGCATTGACTAATCTTAACAAACACAATTTAATAATGCATTAATAAATGTTGACCTATGATTAATAAAAGCTCTACAAGTATTGTTCGATCTTAGTTAATTTTAGCAAATAAATTAACTAATGAAACTTTATTTGTTACCTCAGCGCAAGAAGGTCACTGTTCGAGGCCCAGCTGGGTCAGTTGGCATTTCTGAGTGTAGTTTGCATGTTCTCCCCCTGTTTGAGTGGCTTTCCTCCGGGTGCTCCGGTTTTCCCCACAGTCCAAAGACATGTGCTGTAGGTGAATTGCGTAAGCTAAATTGTCTCTAGTGTAAGTGTGTATGTCCTGGTCCTCCAGATTGGGGGTTGAGCGTTGGGCTAACAACTCACCTCATAAAAACTAGATGTTACGAAACACCAATATAGTGCTGCTAAATATCAACTTCGATATAAATGGTCCCTGGAGTAAGTAAGTAATGGAACTTTATTGTAAAGTGTTACCCTTTTTACCAGTTGTTAACTAGGGATAACAAACATGGCATTATTAAATCAAGACGTAAAATTAAACACTTAAAAGTTTTATCACAAAATATAAAACAACAACAACATATAGCAGTATTTTTTTTTAAATAATGTTCTCCTCACAAGCAGGCCATAATTAAAAAAAAAACCCTTCATCTATAAAACAGTAAGCCTTGTTTTTTAATTATTCTTGTCATGCAGTCCTTCACGACCCAACAAAATAGACAAAGATATAGCTTGTGATTTTAATGGATCCTTTCAATTAAACTGAAGGCTCCAGCATCAGAAGTGTCAGAAAAGTGCTTATTGCACCCTCAGGGCAATTAGTGTTTTAATTACCCTCGTTCTTAATAAAGGCCAAACTAGGGGGTTTTAATTAGGGTTTGATTAGATTAAAGCTTTCATTAGCACCATCTGATGACCCATCTTGCATAATTTGAAATGTTCTTTGCAGTTCTGCAAAGCCATTAGCAGCTGGACTTTGGAGCTTGGGCTGAGAACAGCATAAAAGCTTTAAAAAAAATGTGGGCCTGCAAAAATTTGGATCCACATCTGAGAAGACGTTTCTCTGCTTATGAGTAAAAACTTCAGCGCGATGCTTGGCTTGCTGAGTGCAGGAGACCAGCACGCATTCCCAGTTGGAGCGCACTGGTGTAAAGCATATTGGATCCCAGTATAAATCATTCTGCCTGCAGATCGGCACCGGCTCTGGAGAAAGTGCAGAATAAACAGGGTATTTTTCCCAAGACTCCCACAGCACTGCAGTCATCATCAATCAAACACACAGAGCTACATATAACAGAAAGGTCTGCAGTGGAACTACATGCTCGTTGCAGCACATTTATTGAGTCCAAAGAGCTTCAAAGGTAATACACGCAAAAGAAACAACACGATCAAGACTGATTTGAGTTCAGCTCATTATTCCAAAGCATGGGGTCTCTGATTATGAGACCAAAAGCACAGTGTGGTTGCTTAAAGTTCCAAGAATCCTCTTTGTAGTCTCACACACAACGAAAACAGAAACGCATTCATCATATGTGCAGCAATATCTAAAGCAAAGGAAAAATGCAGCCAGATCAACAGCATGTGTTTGTATATGAGAAGAGACTGTTGCTTGTTCTCTCATAGACGTTAGCTGACATGTAAACAGTCAGCACCCACAGAAAACAACACACTCTAGCCCCACTTACATATCAGACTAAACCCATACAACAATCTTCATGTGATGCATTAATTAATTAATGGCCTTTTCAGACTGTGGAAAACCGCACACATACTGTACAGTATTATCTCAAATTAAGCCCTCTGGATGGAAATAGTTTTCAAAAATGTACACATTCACAGCCTTAAAAGTGATCACCTCACTGCAGGGTTTCTATCCAGAAAATGTAGTAGTTACTGTAATGATTCACAAGTAGAGGTCAATTTGTAAGGCTCTCATTAGTGCAATTGTTTTTCATCTGTGTAAACCTCGCACTTCTGCAATACAGAGATTGAATGGTTATGTAAATCAGTTTTATGTGTTAAGAACTTCTTTGTTTTCTGTGCAAACACTGCACTTCTGCAATGCAGAGATCGAATACTTATGCAATAAAGTTTCTTACATTTCTACTAACAATATTCTCTAAAATTAAACAATGGTGCATTAGCATAAATGTGAGGTTTAGTATCTACATTTTTAATATATGCACATTTCCTGTATTGAGCAAAACAAGCTAAAAATGTAACTGGGATGATGCAAAAATATTGTTTACTGAAACTAAAGAGACCTGAATATCTTGGAGTTACAAGAAACAGCCCAGAACACCTTAAGCCAGGCTCACACTGTGCCATGTTGTCCACGATTTGGCTGTCCTACAATTTTTCCTATAATTCTAGGCTAAAATATTTAGTCTTTGATCACAGGCTTGACATTTGATATAACAGCAGATTAATGGCCATTGCGATCAAAATTTTCCAATGTTTGCTTGATTGTCGCACAGTCTGGCATTATGACAATTAGGGTGTTAAAGTGTGACAGGGCATCATGTTTGTATAACCATAAAGATTATTAAAAGATTGAACAGTGTGAGTCAGGCTTTAGCATAGGTACACAGCAACACTTATTAAAAACCATTGCAAAAAACACTTACAACCACTGAAAACATCTTAAAAACACCAAACGTAACTGGCCTAGAAACCACCCATAACACCTTAAAATCAGAGATGGGAAGTAACGAAGTACAAATAGATTTTTCTGGTATCAGTACTTTACTCCACTATTTATTTTTTTGACAACTTTTTACTTTTACTCCTTACATTTTTACAGAAATATCTGTACTTTCTACTCCTTACATTTTTAAACCACCATCGTTACTTTTGTTTTCATGTGTTTGGTGGCGCAATCTATATTATTTCTGATTGCGCAATTTGAGCGCCTTTTAGATGCAATCTATTTTTTTGTCATTGCCGTTTTCAACCAAGGCACATTATGTAGGCTAGTTTATGAAGATTACAATGAGAAAGGCAAGTATTACTACGCAGACTAGACAGAGGGAGTCTGCGAATTTAACATGACTGATGCTGCCCTGTTTACACGGTAATAAGACACATTTCGCTCGATCGGATCACAGGTAAACAAGAGAGACGCATTCCAGTTAAAAAATATGCCATGTAAATTTGTACGGTTAAAGTCTTTTGTCCACTTCCGATCACACTGCATGGGTTTTCTCTGGTCTTTCAATCTAAAACTGCTCAAATACTTTATAAAAAACTTTATGCACTGAGATATATTTTTCCTTTATTTCCAATGAGTTCATATTTCCTAATACAGAATTTATGTTGTTTTACATTTTTTTTTAAATATTTTTTTATTGACTATATGATTTTACATATAGTTTAATATGATTTACATATAGGCATATTAATCTTCAGTTATTTTTTTAAACAAATATTTTACAACAAAAGTAAGTATACTGGGCAGTTTATGAATAAAAATATAATGCAAAAGATCCTGAATTTATCGCGTGAAGAAAGATCATGCACATGTTTTGTATAGGTTGGTCACACCTGTGTATGTTACTTTTAGCATAGAATAAATGAATTAACAGAATTAATGTTTATCCATTAAATAAAATATCCACAACAACCTGGAATCTTTAGCATCTTTAGCCTAATGCAAAAAATAGTAAAAAGAATAATCTATACATTTTGGACAGAATTCAGTGTAAAATATAAGACATTATTTATAAAGATAGACAGGCCTAAAAAGTGTATGAACATGAATGGCAGCTGTTGTTTTTGATGTAACAGCCGCAAAACAACATGCTGAACGCTGTGAGTTTGCGTCAGGATGATGATACAGTACATGGGCCAACTTTTTGAGCAATGTTGGGCAATATTGCAGGCTGTGATGCTGCTCGGCTACTTTCATCAAATTGGCAACAAACATTTTACATAAAAAATTTAAATGTAAGTTATTTTATTTTAATGTATCAATAGGATGTGGCGTAGCACAATCGCCTCACAGCAAGAAGGTCACTGGTTCGAGCCTCAGTTGGGTCAGTTGGCATTTCTGTGTGGAGTTTGCATGTTCTCCCTGTGTTCGCGTGGGTTTCCTCCGGGTGCTCCGGTTTCCCCCACAAGTCCAAAGACATGCGGTATAGGTGAATTGGGTAAGCTAAATTGTCCGTAGTGTATGTGTGTGAATGAGTGTGTATGGATGTTTCCCAGTGATGGGTTGCAGCTGGAAGGGCATCCGCTGCGTTAAACATATGCTGGATAAGTTGGCGGTTCATTCCACTGTGGCGACCCCAGATTAATAATGGGACTAAGTCGGAAAGAAAATGAATGAATGAATAGGATGTGAGGTCTAGTTACCTACCTGTCTTCACACACTATCCTTCAGCTTAGTCCCTGATTTATCAGGGGTCACCACAGTGGAATGAACCGCCAATTATTCCAGCATATGTTTTACACAGCAGATGCCCTTCCAGCCACAACCCAGTACTTGGAAACACCCATACACTCTTGCATTCACACATGCACTTATACAACTTGTACACTTTTGCCATCTCTGCTTAAAATCACTTCAAATGACCAGCCGAGGAATTACCCAGAACACCTTAAAACATCCCAGAAACGTAGAAATATAAACCACATGGAAACTACCTACAACCCTAGTTCCCGCATAGCAACCCCCACAGCACCCTAGCAACAACACAGAAACTACACAGAACACCTTATGCATATAAATCCCCACAACAACTTGGCAGCAACACAGAAACCACACAGAATATTTTAGCAACAGCATAGCAACACCCACGGCACCCTAGCAACAAAATAGATGCCACTCAGAAAACTTGGCTGCATAGCAACACCCACAATACCTAAGCAACGATCTAGAAACCACCCAGAACATCAAAGCAACTATACATAGCAACAGCCTAGCACCATTGCTAAGAGTCATGCAAAGGCAAGCACTCCTCACATGCCTTCGGAAAATAAAAGAAGTCACTTATCCTACCAAAGGATATTCATCTTCAATTACACACATTGAAAAACACATCTTTTTAAACAAACAGGTTCGAGAGACTCTCCTTGAGGTTGACACTTTTAACAAGATTAATCCACTGTCTGCTCTAGTATTTCTTACCCAGCTAACTGGGACAAGATCATTAACTCAAGGACAAGGACACTGTGTGCTGGTCAACCGTCCCCCATCAGCCATGAGCTTGCATGCATAAAGAGCAATATAGCATGAGACACATGAGCACTGAACTTCTACAACCTTAGAGAATCACATGACTCCTGTAATTGTTTTCTTAAATGCCCAGCCTGAATAGCTTGTAACATGCATACACAGTCCCTTAATGAACCTCCAATTAGGACAGAATAAGTCACATGCTTTTCTGCTTTGAAGTCTGCAAAAGCTAATGCAGTTACAGTATGTTCATGAAGAGGGCAGGTACCTCACATGTATCAGGGAGCACAGTAATGGCGAACTGCCATATTTGGCTGTATAATTAATGAAATCTTCAGTCTTTAATGAGTCTCAGGCTTTTAGTGGTTCATCAGTGATCATTTGGATAAGACAAGTGATAAGAACCAATGGATTTCTTGTCCTCTGAAGGAGAATTTAAATGTTGAATTGGAAACAAGGGGCCTACAGTGCCAAAGCTCATTCTCCAGACCAGCTGACTTAAGAACAATGACCTGATTTAGACATTTAGAAAAGGCCTCCAGTGAAACCAGAAATATGACTTTGATATTTGGCAAGATTGTGAGTGTAAAGTTGCTTTTTAGAAGAGTTTCCTTCTCTAAAAACAACAATGTATTAAGACTTTAGGGTTTTATTTCAATAAAGTGACAAAAGACCTATATGGTCATACAAGTTATTGAACAATTCAATGACTAATTTGACAGTGAGTTCTCAATGACAGATTGATGCTACTTTCAAAACAGCAAACTCGCTACATAGGTATTTCTTTTAAATAAGTACTGTGACCTCATGGTATACTAAAGTGAACATTAAATGCACACCCCAAAATCATCCAAGTAGCACATCATCCAGGTACTGTGTACCTACTGTGTTATAAATACACTGAATCCAGACATACTGTTCAAACATCACATTCAGAAATTAGCCTACATTACAGTAGAACATTGTGTACATTTGAATGTATCATTCCTAATGATACAAATTGTTGAACAAATTATTGAATGAATCACTAACTAAACATGGGACGATAACTGGTTTCAAGCTTTACCGCAGTTTTGGAAGTCACGGAAGTATACCGTTCCAAGGTATATGTAAGTTGTTCTTGTTTATTTATTCAGCATAATAGTATTTCCAGCAACAAAGGACCATCCTCATCAAAAGCTACTGTTCAGCCCACGATTCAGCAAACATCTGAAAAACAAATTGCTTAAATGCCAACATCCTATAGACCAACCATAGACCTGAACAGTGCAGTGGCTTACTTTATATCCACAGAAAAAAAAGATATCCAGCGATGCCTTTTAAGTTGTAAAGAAATCTGTGTTTTTGAAACTAATCAAGATAGCAGAAGTCAATGATTTATTTTAATTATTTAGCCTGACATGCATGTTAACTGTTCCAAAATATTATAAATGTTTCTTAAATTAAAATATAATGTGTTCAATGGGGAAAAATATCAGTTTTTTACCCAGACATTTAAAAAGAACATATTTTAGAGCATAATCACAATACCATGAAACCATGATATTTTTATCCAAGGTTACCATACCATCAGAATCTTACACTGGCACATCAGTGACCCACTGTGAAAAACCCTTGATTAGTTCCTGAATGGAGCAGAATTTCATGAGAAATTTGGTTGACTGAATGAAAGATTTAGTGACTCGCTCAAGAAGAGTTGCTTCTTTCTAAAACCAATCATATTTTTTGTATAGTGTCAGATCGAACGCTCAGTGGTCACCTTCTGTCATATATTGATAAAACATGAAGAAGACAGTGTTTAGAATGAAAACCCTCCTAGTCCACACTGGCATTTTACTGTGTTTCTTAAAAAACATATTTGTCCACAGTATACCCATGAAACTCAAAAATACATAAAAATCATTCATTGGGTATGCACATATTTTGCTGGTAACCATACTTGCCTTCTACTGGTTGTGTAAAGCCAGGAACAGACCAAGCTGACGTTAAACAACTAGCACTGACGAAAACGTCCTGGTTACATCTGTAACCCACGTTACCTGAATAGGGAACGGAGACGTGTGTCTGGTAACAGACTATGGGAGTTTGCCAGACGAACAATCATTCTGAAGAGTAAGAACATGAGTCAATGAATACCAAATGAATTGGCGGAGCTCAGCTCCACAGCTGTCAGCGATTAGCCATTAGTGGGATATATCATTAGAATATTTGCCTGCTGAAGCCCTATGGTCCTATAACCCTATGGAGGGGGAGTGCTACATATGATAAGCTGGTTAACAGGTAGGGAAGACACGGGTCCGCCTGGTCAAGGGGAACACTCAGAAATAAGCATATGGGAGCCTCAGCATGTGGGCAGACCAACACAGGCATACCAGACATCACACTGAGCCAAGCACTCGACTCCTCTGCTGAGTAGGGTGCTGGGGGCCTTGGAGGAATTCTCTAGGGTTCGCCAAGTGGGGAACTTACTAGCAGAATAGAAAAAAACGCACGCATCTCCGGGCTAGGGAGCATGGTGCAGCAAGCATTTTTGACACCGAGCTTAATTTCATCCCGATTGACCGTAGTTACCCTGGAAAAATCGGAAAATCTTGCGAATGTGTTAGGTGTCGCCCAGCCCCACAGCTCTACATAATCTGTTAAGAGGTGCTGCGTACTCACGCCGAAAAGGAGGCACCGCTCTTTTAAGTGTGCTCTCTCTCCCGGGGGACACAGCTCGCCCTGGCACACAAAGCGACCAACCTCTGCTTTGATAATGCACTTCCCTTCTGCCGATCATAACAGAAAAGAGCTGCTTAGAGACGTATGCTCTACGCGTAACATTGAGAGCAGTGCACGGACATAGCAATGAAAGGGCTGGAATTAACCATCTCGTGCCACACACCTCTGAGGAATCAGCTGATGACCTTATGCTTTCCCAGCACGCTACCATCTGCCGCCACTAATCTGGCATGCCACACAACACTAATCTGGCATGTCCGTGGTTCTTCTCAGAGAGAAGAGCTCCACACAACAAATAGACTCCATTACAGAACATAGGCTAGCCTGTACAGGGTGCTCTAGCCGGAGTCCTCCTAAGTCCTCCGCGCTGTGTCTAGAAACCATCCATGGAGGTTCCAGAACCCTGCACAAGTGCTAGAGGGTGCCCGTCCCAGAAAAAGGAGTGCTTCTTCCGGGGATTTCATCAAGGAGGGCCATCACGAGGAGTGTGAGCTGGAATCTCACGAGCTGGAAACTCGGGTCCAGTTGGGCCAAGGAGGTTCAACGAGCGAGGCCTGCTCTGTGTCTCTCCGAGTCTGTGTGCACAGGCTCACTGGGGAAAATCGCATATTGCGTAACCCCAGGGCCAGCTCAGAGCCAGCGCATTTGTGAAGACCAGGGAAGGCAGCTAGCTAAGGGCCGCTTGGGAGAAGCAGCAGGATAACCTGGGCTTCTCTGAAGCGTGGCCATAACAGCTGGACCGTGCCGGGATGGAATCTCCATTCTCCCGCAAACGTAACTGTTGTGAGAGCATGTAAGCTGGCACGGTAGAGCTTATATGGGAAATTAACGGCACGCAGCTATTTAGCCACATGACTCCGGAGGAGTCTACAAAAGTCATATGCCCCAGGAGCCTCTGAAAAACTTCAGTGAGACCACTGTAACTGCCGAAATTAATCGGACAGGGCAGCACTAGCCCGGCACGGTCTTAGTAAAGCGCACCGTGATGGAGACCAAGTCCAGCTCCAACCCGAGATAAGCTCTGCCCGGGGGAGAGCTTGCTTATTCTCAGTTGACCTGAAACCTTAACAGGCTGAGGTGCCGGAGCACCAGGTCCCTGTGCATAGTTGACTAATTCAAAGACCTGAAAAAATAAACCAGAACAATCAAAAAATGCCAATGCTCGTGCGCGAAGAGGCACAGGGCATTCTCCACGCATAGAAACAGGGAAAGCCCGAAGAAGGAGGATCGTTCACTGCCATGCTTGGCCCCCGTCACACACCGGAAAAAGCACGGTATAAGGAAGGAGAGAGCGAGACATGGAGTGAGCATCCTTCAGGTCTATAGCTGCAACCAATCCCATGGACAGACACACTGCAGGGATGCGTTTCTGCATGAGCATTCTAATAAGCATCCTGAACAGAAGACAGATCAAAACGCGCAGATAGGATTGGTATAACCCGTCGCTCTCTGGGTACAATGAAGTAGGGGCATAAATCCGCTCTCCATCTTGGCTAGAGGGACCGTCTCGATTGTATCCTTCGCCAGGAGGATAACAATCTTCTCACACGAGACAGGGGTGGCATAGCGATGACCGCTTAAATCACACGTGTCAAATCCAGTTCCTGGAGGGCCGCAGCTCTGCACAGTTTAGTTCCAACTCAATTAGTTTGATCAGGTGTGTTTAATTAGGATTAAAGCTAAACTGTGCAGAGCTGCGGCCCTCCAGGAACTGGATTTGACACCTGTGGCTTAAATACACACCCATGAACCCTGGAGGCCAACAGCGAATTGAAACGCATAGCTGAGTCTGACCATCCGCGTGAGCTACTACGACGGGCTGAGCAGCGCTAACCAGGCTGACAAAGTCAGAACGAGCAGCATCACCAGAATGATCGCTGACGTACCCGCAGAGGGGCAGCTTTGGGATGGGGAGTGCTCACCCTAGGAAGCAGAGCGTCCCGAGGAAGAGCTGAAAATAAGAGATTTACTCTTACCCTCCTCCCAGGATCCCACGGAGAGGCTGGAGGTGCGAGAAAGGAGCCCATCCTCTGGCGCCCTCAAAGCCTGTGGCAAAGTGCACCAAAGCTGAGAGCTGGAAGGCAGTGCGGGGTTTGGGGTTGTGGTTGGGGTTGCTCGGCGCGTACACTAGCCAGTGGAACGGGCTGTGACAGCAGAGCATTTTGGAGCCATGGGAAGGGCGCTCCCGGTGAGGAACAGCCAGCGCGGATGGGTCCGGTGGGGGAGCAGTTTTCCAAGCCCACCAGGAGATGACCTGTTCCATCGCACATAGCTGATCTCTCACCATGAGAACTCCTGGGTAAAGTCGCAGAGTGTCGCCGAGTAGGCCTGCCTGGGATACGGGCACACCAAGAAAGCGTACTTTGTTGATGGGGCGCATATCTGCCAGGGTAAGCCGTCCGGATCACTCCATCTACGTCCGGCATCTCCGGATCACTGTGTAGACATTGTCTTCCCCAGGGCAAAGAACTGCCACTGTGCAGCAAAGCCAGGTGCCGTGGTGGAGGGCAGAAGCGGCATGGCCCGCAGTGGTGTGGGCTCTGGCCATGAGAGACACAGATAACCCACCTGCCTTGGACGGGGGTCCCAGCTTACCCCTCCAGGTGGCGGTGCCCACCACCTGAGGAATAGCTTCGTACCCACTGGCCGCCTCGCCATCAAGTGAGGTGAAGGCGGAAGCGCACAATGACCAGACGGAGAAAAACGCCCTCTATGCCAGCGTGTGCTCGCTGTGTGCCCCTGGGAAGAAGGGGGATCTTGAATCATGAATCTTACATCAGCCCGCACGTCACAACTTCTAGTCTGTCCGGTGGTGAGACTGGGGGACAAGCCATCTCCAGCCACACTGCCAAAGCAGCCCAGGAAGCGCAGCCATCAATTCTGACTTGAGAACCAAGACCATGCATTGCACCCCATAGGATGGTAGCGAGCCCGGTCTGTCATCTGAGCATGACAGCTCGCCCTCCGATGTTGTGATGGGCGCCTGATCTCCAGGATCATCAAGCAGAGGTGCAGGCATCCCGGGGGATAAACCGACACAACCGCTTGGATGGTGCGCACTGTGAAGGAGTGGGGGGTCAGCGGGCCCAGAGGCGATGGATAAATCCCCACTGTGATCCTCAGATCTAGCCGCGTGCTAACCGATTTCACGGGGAGCAACAGGGGTGGCTTGGAAGTCGCTATCTCAGCTGTGCAAGAGTCATGCCCTCACAGCATAAGCTGTCCGTGAGCACCGCATTGATATGCTGGACCCCCAGACCTGTGATGCGGTACCCATGCCCATCATCCCGAGATAGGAACCACCGCATCCAGAAACGCACAGTCAGAACAGCGTCTTGAAAAAGACGCATTGATTGACTGTGTTGATCTCTTACGAAATCTGCTCTTTTAAATGGAAACTGCTCTTTTGTGTACACCAGCGAAACGCCCAGGGGACAGGAAAGCCCAGATCGACCACCGCTTTTGCGTCATCTCCCGCACTGCTGAGTAAACTGGTATCAGTCTTGAAATCAGGTTGGCAGATAGCGTGTCTTCAGTCTTGTGAGAGGCTCTGAAGCTAAATTCTAATGCTCACTTCTCAGCCGCCAGCTGATAAATCCCATTAATGGCTAATCGCTGACAACTGTGGAGCTGAGCTCCGCCAATTCATTTGGCATTCATTGGCCCGTTTTATTACACTTCAGAGTGATTGGTCAGCTGGCGTACTCCCATAGTCTGTTACCAGATACACGTTGGAGTTCCCATGAAGGGAAACCAAATGTGCCGTCGCCTTGCGTGGTTTTGCGACACACCAAATGGACGCTAGCCAACTGATTTGAGAGTGTGTGTTCTGCACCTGCCTGAGAAGATTTATCTTTCTGTACCCACTGGTGGCAATACTCTGTGAAAAAGTTTTTTTCATTCCACAAAAGGTAACAGAACTTCCGATGCACACATGCAAAGAGTAAACAGAGCAGCATTTAATACCATTTTCCCAGTACTCGTCACTCCCCACAGAGGGATTTACTCATGCAAATATGTCGGATAATCTAATAATCCATATTATTTGCAAATATTTAAGAAAGGTAACAAAATTACAGCCTTTGTGCTTTTTCCTTCTTGACTTTATTTACTTGCTACCTCACTTCAGTTTTTGTTCTCGTGCTCTGATTTGTTACTGAATAACCAGTCAGAGCACTCCCATCAGCTGTGGCCAATTCTACATGCTGAATCGGTCCAACAAGATCCAAAATTTACCCCAAAAAAAGATGACGTGTGGATCACGCCCTGAACCAACACTGACCGGCACCCCGACAAAGCTCAAATGGCAGACCGCCGACTTGGTGTGTCCCAGCCTTATTGGTCATATGAGGGGTGATCAACCAATAAGGAAACAATACACTACAGTCCAGAAGACCAACCAAAGAGGGATTGTGGATAGCTGCACCTCAGAAACCCAGTGGACTTGGAAAACTGTCAGAGCTGGTCAAGTTAAAAAAAGGAAAGAGAAAATCTATAGAAAATTGCCACGCAGCAACTTTCTGTATGAGTTATGACTGCCAAGCTAGTCAATATAATGAAATTACTACTCAAATGCTGAATGAGGTCAATGCAAAACCCAATAACTTCAGAGAAACACTAAGCGATAAAAATTCTTTGGATTGAGAAATACAACAAGCTTTCTGCAATCCATTTACTTGTATCTGCTGCACTGGTGAAGATATCAATTCAAGATGGAGAAGACCATTAGCTTTGAGCAATCAATAAGACATTGATCATTTGAAATCTTTCTCTTTTGTCTTCAGAGTCTCTTTCAGCAGTGTGGATTCCTCATGGCACAGTGAGTGTGATCACATCAACACTAATTCATGAGCACAATAGGGATTTCCCATGACACTGGACTTTCCCATTTTTTATTAACTTAGCATTTAAGTCACTTGTACCATGTAATTTGTCATTTAGCTAGCACGTTCTTAGCAGTTCTCGAAATTATTAAATCTGCCACTTTTAGAGCAATTTATTTAGTGTTCTTACATGTGTTACCCTTTAAGGATAACGTCATATTTTTGGTCTTGAAAGAGAGGTTGCACAATCATTTGCTTGGTAAATCAAAAACATCCCACACTGCATAAGAATCTGATTTACGCTGACCAATGACCATCCAAAAGTGAATGAATTTCTGTTTAGGGAATGTTCCCCATAACTCTGAATCTTAAAACCTCAAATAAAAATGGAAGAAAACACTTTCCACAACTAAAACAACATTACAATGGATCTTTTTCTTCATTGACAGGCTACAGACACACCATGTTTGCTACCAGAGCAGGGTCAGAATTTCATCTTTTTAAAAATGGTAGAATGAAACTAATAGTAGAATTAAAGGTCCCGTGAAATGCTTTGAAATGTGAATTTTTTTATTCGATGTTTGCCATAATCTCAACTGAAGCAGATGAAATGGTTTGACGGAGTAGCCCCTCTCCTTTTAAAAAATAGCCAATAGCATTTTGTTTTATTACAACTCTGCCAGTAACAGTGGTTGAGATCAAGGGCATTTGGGGGCATGTCAGATACTAGAGAGCATTTGTTTGGTCAAGATTGACACAAATTCTGTCACTGTTTTGGAGCACATTAACTTATAGATATCCTTCAAATACAATACTGATACTAACATCTAAAAAATATATATTTTCATTTCTCTTGACCTTTAAAATGAGTTTTGAAAATGAATATGTCAATTGTGGCATTACATGAAGATTTGATTACATTTCATCAATGATCGTCAGGTGTATCCAGTACATTTGTTAGCAGAAATGACTAAATTTTGAATTCTGCATTCTTAAACTAAAAAATTCAAGGAGTGCAAGTTATTCAGTCAACTGATGTCATGAATTGATTCAGTGATTTGATTTGTTCTTTGTTCACTCATGTATATAATTTCATTGTAATTTGAGTAATGTTTTTTTAAATGCATAAAAACCAATGAACTAATTAGTTACTGGTTCTTATAGCTTGTTTTCCTCACCAGTCTATAAGAATATATTGAGTTGTTGTTGTTTTAAAAGATTCACTTCATATTAGGATGGAAACCTGTCTCAGGTAGCGTAGTTATTGATTTGCCACCGGAAACAAAATCCAATTACACACAGCTACCACCAACTATCAGCACAGACATGGGGACTTCCAGCTCTTTGAATCACTGTCAGTGTGAACTAGTTCCCGTGTAGATTAGTTTATTTCCTACAAACATTTGTGGTCAAGCTGACCTGGCCTTGTGAGTGAGATTGTTATTGGGGCTGAATTGTTATGTGAAGGCAGAAACACGAACGGACAATTTGACCACAAACACCATGTTTGGTATGTCAACACAAAATAATCAAAAGTCCACATGCTTTCCTACAAGGCAAATATCTTTTCCCCTCTTTACAAATGTCACACAAACGTAAAAAGTTCAAACAATCCACTCCTCCGCCCTCCAGCTCTGAAGTTCACGTCTACATTTTGGCTGATGTTGGAAGCAGGAAAAATGTGTATTTTTGCCAAGAAGCTAAAAAAAGAGAAATGCATAAATAAGGAGCCACAAAGCAAAACACTTTTACTTCAAACTGAGAAGTATTTTACCATGTTACGATGAATTCCACAGACTAAGCTAAAACGGTGGGGGTTGGGATAGGTGGATGGCTCTTTGTCTGTAGACGGGTGTCTGGCGTACCCACTTAACACCAGTTCCTGTCAGAGCAAACACAGAAAGCATAAGCCTTCTGCAGATGGAGCACAGCTTGGACCAGCGTTTGTCTAATGAGTGATCACTCACAGGCCTGTCAAACATGCCATCTGGAGGAGAACCTCTAGTCTGCCATGAAATATGAAGTTTGTTGATGCTCCGTGTTGAAATAGTCCCTTAGCGCATATGTTTGGTGATGACAGTCATGAACATAAATGCAGACAGAAGATGACAGTGATATAGTTATTCGAAAATACCAGGAAATTTTGTCCTAACTTCCATTATGTACAATTACTCAATTGGGAAGATGCATTCCTTGAAGCAGCATTACATTTTTGAAGCATTTGTGCCACAATAAACAAATTAACTCAAAGCATGTGCTACTCTGGTGACAAAGAATTCACAGAACAGACTGTTTATTTTTGTAATGTTGAAAGATGTCCTAAATAGGTGAAAGCTCACTGAATCTCCAGGGTCACTCATTACTACAAAAATGATAAAAATGTCTTGTTCAGCTTGTAATCCACTTATCTCATCTAAGCAATGTGGGCTAAAATTGTTTTTCCATTTGATTATCTAACTCACTAAAGGTGTGTTCACACCAAGGTTATTTTAGTAAATGAACACTAAAACTAAAGCCCTATTTGAACTGGACTAGCTTTCCAAACAATGTTTGAGTTACAATTCTTTTTAGCCAACTTCTGTCATTTCATGTATGGATTCGGATGGCACAGGGAACAGATTTCTCATAGAACCAACGAGTTTGTTAAAAAACAGTAGGTAATTTGCTCTGGAATTTTTACAGAGGCTGTGTGAAAAAAGACAGACATGGATTACTCAGACAGAAAAGCATTTTCTGTTGTTGTTTTTTTTCCACTTTTATTTCAAGTGCATTTAGAGTTTTCGGATTTGACCATTAATATTCATTTCGTTGCATCCATAAAATTTATATGTGATCTAATCTTAAAAAGTTATCCAAATTACAAAAACTATAATATTAATTTTGAAACACATATAAAGAAGTTCTCACTCACAAAAGGTACATTAGTTACTCCTTTGTATCCCTCTCACAACCAGAAAATTGTGCAATGTTGTAGCATTGTAAAAAAAAAAAAACTCTGATTTTTACTGATTTTGACATTTCTAACACAGTCAAATGTGGCATATATACATTTATGGGTTTATGGTCCCAGGATTCAGAAAGCAGTTCAGCTTCCTCAAATGTGGGACACATTATTTTCAGTAACTATATTAGCAAACGGTTCCATTTCCTTTCATGATTAGAAAATAGGATGATGCATTATAGATATTGTTCTTAATGAGGCGCCACTCACTCCAAGTTCCTCTTGCTTTTCAGCCAACATGGGTCTCAGAAAATCATAAATGAACAATAAAATGTGTTTCGAGCTCCATCAGTCAGAAACACAGGCTGTTCGAGTCCCACATGATTAATGTGAAAATATTGATGTGAAAAATTCCAAAATTACAGACACCATTACACAGCATCAGACTCAGTGTTTGAAGTGGGAGCTTGAGAGCTTCAATCTCCAATAAGCAGCGCAATAGATGGATGTCGTGGAAATGATTATTATGGAGAGTTACCATCTGTTATAAAGCACCATCAGTTTAGCTTTAGAAACTGCGTCTGCGGCATCTACAAATGACTGTAGATGCTGATTAAAAACTGATTTTCAATTCCATTTCTACAGTTACTTTCGAAGAGGCACAAAGGGCAGAAATAAAAGTCAAACCGCAAATCTTCATCAGCATAGCATTTTGCTTATTTGGCATTTGAGGGTCATCTTAACTGAAGTGGTTGATGCATCTTTGTCAGCGAGACCTTTCACTTCCAGCCCCACGTATGTGTATTGCTGGTATGTGTGTGGAATTTTAATGCACTGAGTTTGAATGCAAATCAGTTCCCCACAAAGACCGGCTCCCAGCCATGACAGAAAGAAATAATAGATGCTGCTTCAGTATAAGACAATCACCTCCCTGCTGTTGACAGTGTCACAAAGGCTTTGTGCACCAACAGCTCTCCGCCAGCCAAACAACGCTGTCAACAAGATGATTTCACTGCATTTCCACTCAGTCCATTTTTGCGTAGCTTTCCTTTTTTTTAATGGAGCTATCTACTATGCTGCAGCGTAGAAGTGCACTGTGCAGACGAAGTGAAAACGACTTACATGCTCAGAGAATGGATTAATGCGCTATTGATTTATGCATTTACAAAGCAATTAATATGTATAACAAAATCTCTGCCCTCAGTTGAGCAAATCTCATCTGCACATGGTAAAATGCAAGGGTTATTGATTTCGATTATCATGGTTGCGAAGAGAATGCAGAGTACACAAACAAAAATTGCATTTGGAGGTAAAGTAAAAAGGAACATGAAAGAAATGCCAAAGACGTGTTACTCACATCTTTTTGTAATGTCTGTTAAACTCTGTAAAACAATATAAAAGCAGCACAACAAAAGTAATTGAGTCCTTTGAAGTCAATTGTCTTGGAAATAGATGAATTTGCATTCAGATTAAAAAAGGTGACACAATATACCATTGTTTTGTAGCTTAACATGAACATGTTTTGAATCTACAGAATGATGAATTGAGTTTAATAGATGCGGAGATGAAAAGCTAAACTTCAGCTTAAACATAGACCTTTGAAATAATAAATAAATAAATAAAAACCTGCTATTTAGTTGTTTACAATGCTTGCAGAACTATTTATTACTATACTATTTAACTATTTAATTACATTTTATTTATGAACCAAAGGGTATTTTTAAATTGTTCTAAAAAAAGTCAGTTGTTTTACAGTTGTACTACTATTTTATTGTGTATTTTTTTAAGGAGAGGGGGAGGTTTGCATGAAAAAGATTTCCAAACATAGATTTTCCAACAGATTCAAACTAACATTTGTTTTGCTGCACTGACCAACAAAATTGGTTTGAAAATGACTTCATGCAGTGTTACACTAGTGTCGTAACCAGCAAAACATATTCCCGCTCTATTTGAAATAGCCATATTGCACCTAAAAATCACTGCTAATCAGTGTTGGGCATGTCCATGGGCATGGAGTAATTAGTTATAGTTACTTCACTAGTTACTCAGTCAGTAACTGAGTTACATAATTATAAAAGTAACTAATTACCAGGGAGAGTAACTATTGCGTTACTTAAAAAATCTAATTTGTCAAATCACTATAAAATAAATATAAAACATTGTACACTAATCTACACTATTTTAATTTTGCTGTGGGACAATGTGAGAGACAACGACAGCATGTCCTCAGCTATAAATCTAGATAGCATTTTGTTTAATTCTGTCTGAGTAATAAGTGTTTGCGGTGGAGAAAAATTACGTTTTGTTTGCTTTTATGTTGTGGCTTCGTCTTCTACTTTGATAGCAGAGCTCACGTTATCACCTGCATAGCCACTAATTTTGTGGGGGCATGTGACAACGTGAGGTGTTTCATTAGATTAGAACTTGTCACAGACGCAGAGAGACTCTTTTTTTCTTGGGCATAAGTTACACGATACATAAACATTCTTGCCTTTCACCTCAACAAAGGAAAAGTAGTGCTTATATTTCCAGTTTGCAAAAGCTACCTTTGAACTTGTTTGATTTGCCATCGTTCTGACTCCTGTCTGACTGTGCGTGTGCTTGTGTGAACACCCGCCCTACTCTGCCTCTGATTGGCAAACGATGGAAATGAACTCTATCTAAGCCAATCATCACATTCTCAGTTACACCACCTACACAGACACACCAATCATCATCACTGGTTAGTTATGTGTCCCACACACGCACACTAGAGAAAGAGAGGTCCTATGGCTGGCTGAGAGTGACACTGCTCATGAAAACCGCTTCAGTGTTTTCAATTATAGTAACGCACATTTTATTGTCTGTAACGGTAACGGAGTTGTAACAGGGAAACAGAAATTTATTTGATTACTCATTACTGAAAAAAGTATTGCCATTAGTAACACCGTTTATTTATAGCGCCGTTATTCCCATCACTGCCACTAATCATTTGTTGCTAGAATGATAAAAAGGCCTAACATTTTTAGGTTGCTCAATATATAAAACGTCAAAATGATTGAGATGGCCAATCAAAACAAAAAGGTGGAGTGTATTGTTCAAATTATTATCTTAATTTACATTCCGATAAAAATAAATAAATAAAAAAGATTTGATGTTCTTGGCACCAAATGCTATTGTGTTACAGATTAACAGAATGAAGTATGGAGGGCTGCAATAAATTAGATTTTTTTTTTTTTTTACAAAATAGTAAATTAAGTTTGTTGTTAAAATAATAACTAGAATTAAATTTTTGTTAAAACATTAGGCTGTTCGGAGGAGTCTAACAGTGTACAACAGAGTCAAAGTGAATAAGTCGACCAATCAAATCAAAGTAGGTGGGGTTTATTTTTCAAAGCAGCAAAGCACAAATTCTAGAGCCAAGCATCAGTCAGGTTTAACTTTGAAAGAGAGCCAGGAAATATCATGGAATTAGACACGGATACATGACAATTATTTCAACATGTTATGTTGACTAAGAAATAACTTACTTAAAAAAAAAGTAAATAATCAAAAATAACCAGAATTAGATTAATTTACTTTATAAAACAATGCTCCGTGTTAAAGGGATAGTTCAGCCAAAAATTTTAATTTACTCACTATTTACTCTCCCTCAAGGGGTTCCAAACCTTTATGTGTTTCTTTCTTCTGCTGAACACTAAAGAAGATATTTTGAAGAAAGCTGAAGGCCTGTAACCATTGACTTTCATAGTAGGAAAAACAAATACTGTGGAATTCAATGGTTACATGCTTTCAACAAAATATCTTCTTTAGTGTTCAACAGAAGAAAGAAACTCTTCAATGTTTGGAACCAATTGAGGGTAAGAAAAAAGAGAGTACATTTTCATTTTTGGCTGAACTATCTCTTTAAAAGCATTGTCGTACAGTATATACTTGTACAATATTCATGACACACAATGGATCTTTTTTCCACATACAATCTTTGCAGAAATTTTGCTAATGTAAACCCAATGGAAAAAAAATGCAATGCAAGCATAAAGTGAAATGAATTTAAGTAATAATCTCAATGTACTAAAAAATAAAATAGATGAGTGATAGAGTCAGAGTACATAGAAATAGCCTTGGTGAAGAAAGGCAGCTACTGCATTTGCACAACATGTTTACAAGTTAAAAACAGAATTTTGAACAAAATGAGTGAATGTGATAGGATTTTTATTTTTCCTTAAACTCATTTTATTGTTTGACCCTCATTTGAGTCTTCTGAAGTCATGTTGCCTTTCCTTCACCTGATTGAGGCTGTTATTGCAAAATTTCCCTGAAATGCTGTCTGAATTTGCATTCAGATTAAAAAAAGATTTGATGTCTTTGACACCAAATGCCACTGTGCGACAGCCGAACATGACAGCCAACTTTGAATATAAAGAATGAAGTATGAAAAGCTGCAAAAAATTTGAAACATTTTCATGTAAACAAAAAAAAAATAGACTTAAAACAGAGCTTTGGAATGGTTTCCAAATACATTTGCTAGTCACTTGCAAACGGTTATATACAATATTCTCCACACATAATAAAAAAAGTAAAATATGACATTGATGAACAATGTTTTTGCCAATAAGTAAAATCAAACAGGTCTGAAATTATAATAAAATGGGGTTAAATAAACAGCGGTGTTAACTTTTTGCACGACTATTCCTTTAAGAACACGCAGATGCTCTGTTTATGTTAATAATCAAAAGCTCCTACCATGAGTTCTTTGATGTAGTTCAGGATTGAGGTCAAAAGATGCTGCGGCTCTGCTCTCTGCTTCCGTCTGCTCTTATTAGCTGTGAAAAGAAACACAACCAGAGGTCATGGCACATATTTAAATGTACCAAACAAACAGCTAGGCAAATTCGAATCCAAAAAAGCACAACAACACATGCAAGATGGAGGAAAAACAGTCCTCCTCCACACTGAAGGCTCAGAGAAAAGCTTGGCACAGGGCAGGTAGTACAGTAAAGTACGGCTCTTGGAGTGCGACGAGACTGAGGATTCATTATTGATGACATTCCCTGTGGTGCACTAGTCTGAAACAGCATGAGCGTGAATTTTTCACTTTGCAGCTCGCAGTAAAGAAATGAACTGGGACAGACTGAGTATGGAAAGCCATTTGTTTATTTTAGGTTCTCGATCTTTTTAAGTACTTATTCATTAGATACTATCAGATTTTATTCTTATAGCATTTATGCATTAGATACTAGTATTTATTTATGAGATACTAAGGCTTATTTGGTACTAGTCCTTATTTAGGCACTTTTCCACTGGTTTGATTCCTCAGGTGAGGTTCCAAGCCATACCGTTACCAAAACATGACGTATACACACTGCTGACCAGTTGTTCAGAGAAAATCATCACTACCGGTACCACTGGATTTGTTAAACGATACACCAAACCTGCTATATTTAAATAGTCAGCAACAGCCATTGCTGTATTGTTGGTCCACACAACTAAGCCCTTTTTATGCCACCATAAGAAAAAATACATGTGAAATGGCAGTGGCCTTATCTTATGCTTATTATTAGATGCTAATTGTAATTTGTGTAATACTAGTGTGTATTTAATAGTTATTTATTAGGTAGTACTTCATTGCCACTTCATTCCACTGTGGCAACCCCAGATAAAGCAGGTCAATAAGCATAAAGGAAAGCAAGGTAGTCCTTTTTAGTCATTTTTAGGTAGTAAATCTTTTATAAGATTATATTTTTATAATCTATTATAAGTATACTTTAGCTGTCTTATTGCTTTTTTTAACAATAACATGCCTTGCTTGCTTGGCAATATGCACATTTACAATATTTGCGATATCCCTACTATGACATGAATAAGAACTAGTATCTTTAAAAATAAACACTAGTAGTTAATAAACACTAGCATTTAATAGAAAAGATACCAGCATCTAAACAAACAAAAACAAGAACTTGTAGCATGGAAATAGATACAAGGACATTAAGTAAATTGAATGTTAAATTGGCTTGCCATAGAATAAGAATCACAACAGCTTTAATCAAACTAAACCCACGGCTGAAGCAGGTGAAATATTAATGGCTGCCTTTATTTATCAGATTTGTTGCTTGGTTAATTGCTCTTTATTGTTCAACGCCAAACTGATTGCATTTGGCCTGTTATGCTTGGTGCTACTAATCTTGATTAGTGTCGGAGGTCATGAATAATTTATTAGAAACAGCATTCCAGGCTAATTACCTGTAGCTGATTCTCGCTGTCGGAGACGATCGCCAACCGTGTGCAGCTAACAAGCTTAAATGCTTTAACTTTCTGCTATTCGTATTGTTTTGCCACAAGAGTCTAGCAATATACGCTATACTAGCCAATTAAAATTGTGATGTTCATGGCAAAGCCACAAAAGCATCCTGCATGATAGCACTGTTAGCTTTGTGAAAACTGCAGGAGATTTTTCCTGAATAACAATGGATGAATGTAGCAAGAGGAATGACACAAAAAGAAGAGTAATAAAAGTCCAGATGTTCATGTTTTAAATCAATAATAATAATACATTTATTTAAAGGCGCCTTTCTGGCAACTCAAAGACAACAAGAACAATAAATCAACAAGAGAAATAATATAAAAGTATGTACAACAATAGTTCAGATACAGTTAAGTATGAAAAGCCACCTTAAATAAGTGAGTTTTGAGTCTTAAATCAACAAAATTCCCATTTCTTGGGAAACTCAAATATGGCCTGGTAGACAATACTTTTCCTAAAAAACAATCCATGTTCAGAATATTATTAGGCTATACAACAAATATTGCGGTAAGGATAATCATTACTGTTTGGTTTCGATAGTAGCCCACAGGAGGAGAAAGTAAAGCCACAAAAACAGTGCAACAGTCCAAGTCTGGGAAATAAAAATCCCCTTTATTTTCTCCTATAGAAAATTATTTCACCAATACACCTTTCAAAACAGACTCGCAATGAGCTCTGAGATTACTGAAGTGATTTCCAGCGAGACTACCCACAATCCTGAAGCAAAATTGGACTTGGAAGGCAAAGAATAAAAAAAGGCATTTGTGAAGTTCCAAAGATTTATACTTAAAAAAAAAATTAAATAAATACTTTTTCAGCAAGTTAAAGTCAGTAAAGACATCCACTAAATATTAATCTTTCAAATAAAATAAAATAATTACTGAGTGGAATATTTTAAAGGCCAACCTTTTAAACTTTATAAATATACACTCAAATTTATATATAATATATTTGAACATATGTACGCATTTGTGAATCCAATGGTTGAAAAAAATGTAAACAAACATTTTTGCTATATTTTTAAATATATATTGCATATATGAGTTCATCAAAGAATACAGTATCCCAGTTCTGAAGTTTAAGCATTGATAATTATAGATATTATGTTAAATGTGACTTCTTATCTCACAGTTCTCAGAATTTCTCAGAAATGTGACTTTAAATATTGACATTCTGAGTTATGATTTTGCCATTTTCCCCCCTCAGAATTAAAAGGAAAAATACAAGTTGCAGAATTGCAATTAATCTATTCTACTAAATTAATCTGTTTACATTTTATTTTTATTTTTCCCAACGTGTTTTGTAAATGGTGTTTTTCATTGCAAATAGTGTTTGTTGTTTTTTTTCCCATATCTCAATTAAAAAACAAAATGAATGAGAACTTTAGAAACAATACGTCTAATTTGCATCTACTCTAGACTCCTTTAAACAAACCTCTTTGACTCTCAAATCAATGGCATTTAAGATCGACCACGGTGTCCACCAATGGTCTTTCCCTTCTAAATTGATTTGTTGAAGTCTGAAGCTCTTAATTGTGTTCCCTACACATGCAAACATTGTTTCCTCCATCTAGAATCAACAAGGGGTTTAAACAATAGATCTCAAAGGGCATCTGCATTATGTTTATCTGCCTCCAAGCTAAAGGTCCCTCTTCAGTCTGCAGTACATCTGAACAATGCACGACGACTTAAAGTTCAATACTAATAGATTGCCATAGAGGACTTGGTAATAAAGGATGCGCTTGTTGTTATTTGTCATTATACAGGCTCACAGGTCTACTTCTTTCCCTCTCTGTTTATGATCATAATATGATATTCATATACACGATGAGTGACACATCCTACAGGATGTCTGTCCCTCTGGAAGGATGTGATGGTCAGGATTGCCAATTGTCTAGTTATTGGGGGAAAATGACATTTTTTCTCACATTGAAGGCTGTTCAGCTCAGCAAAATCAAAAATGGGATGAATAATAAAAAATTATTTATTCCTTAAAAGCAAAGTTGAATTTTCTGCATCAGAAATCCAGTTTTTAGTGTCACATGACCCTTCAGAAATCATTTGAATATTCTAATTTAATGCTCAACATAAAGTTTTAATCAGTTATTATCAAAAATATAAATAAATGAAGGTCACTGATACATTTGTAAAAAAATATTTCATGATTTGAAATTTACAAAGAACTGAATTTATTTTTAATACACATTTTTGTAACATTATAAATTTTGTCACTTTTGATCAATTTAATACTCAATTTAATACAAGGGGTAAAGATTAAAAAGGGTTTTAAACATTAAAAAATGCCATTAAATTTTAAATGGTGTATTTTACTCATACTTTCTATACTTTTTTTATTGGCTTTCAAACCTTTATAATAAAACCATTTTTATAATTAAATAATTTAACTAAAAACACTAAAATATTCTTTTAAATAAAAGTCCAGATAAAATATTTTTTTACATTAATACACAGAATGATGATTGAACATTTTCACATTATTTCACTTTAATTTATTTCATTTTCACAAAATATTTACATTCATTAAATATGTTTTCCTCGTTTTCCATTTTAATGTGATGCGGACACCAACATTTCACCCACATCCTGGTTGAATAAACAATCATTTAAAAAATATTGTAATGGCCTCAAACATTTTAAACAGTAGTGTATTTTATTTGCCACATAAATTTATTCTGAATGCTGACTTAGTGGTCTGTTTCTCTCCATGTTACAGTGCCAAATATTACACAGAAATAACACTGAACATAGAGCACAGTAAATATACAATAATACTGACTGAATATACAATTGTGCTTAAAGACATTTTAGGCACATTTTTAAGCCTGGAAATTTTGAATTAGGGGAAAACAACATAAAAAAAAGAACATAATAAACCTCAAAATTATTTCTCAGAAAAAAATGTATACACTGTAAAAAATTATTAGTTTACTTAAAGTGAGTAAACCTGTTCCCTTAAAACCTTTATGTAAATTAACTGTGCATAATAAGAAAGTTCCCAGTTACAATGGGTTTACTCACTTTTTTAAAGTCAACATGTCATTTTTATGGCAATGTGTTTACTCATTCTTTTAAGTAAAGTAAATAATCACTTTTTACAGTGTAGTCAATTATAAAAGTAAAAGAGTTGTACAACTGTAAAATGGTATTTGAATATAGAAAACGTCAACAAATTTAAATCACAATGTTTTGTCATTTAAAAAAACAAAAAACTTTCTTAGTTGAATTAAGGTATAGCCAGTACTTCAGGATTGTGTTTTTCCCCCTCATTTGTTCTGCTGAGTTTGTAGTTTTGGACCTTTAGTCTTTTTGTCAGATTTTCTTGAACATTTTTGGGCTTTACCCAATTACAAGTTTAGACTAGATGATTTCAGCATGATTTAGGCATGATTTGGCACGGTCGGGATGCTTGACAATGACCCAAAACAAACTTATTGTTTGTTTTTTCTTTATGAGTTTCCTAAACACTTGTTTACACTCTATAAGTCAGTCACCAATATTATTTCACACATATCATTAAAAGCAGCAAGCAAGGATTGGTCAAGAAGCAACAAATAGATTTAGAAGTCGAAATCTTATCTGTATCGCAATAGACAAAAAATTTTATGTGTAAGTCTGAGACTATCGCTAGTGGGGTCTTTTTAAGGTTTAGCTTCGAGAGATTTACTTCATAATCAAAGACTCGGCACAGATGTAACGTTTCAACACTTTATTCAAGCACTCAAAAATGGCATTTTCTGTTTGTTCAAACTACTTATTTAAAATAAGCTGAAACAACACAATTCTTGAGGTTTCTTGGGGGTGGAAACTTAACTGTTTTATGTTCAACCCACTCAAATTTGTAAAAACTAATACGTTAACTTCATTTCTTCATGTTGTCCCAACACAAATCGATAGTGTAGAACCCAGCATCTTTTACAGTAAGCGCTCACAGATGTCTGAACTGAGCTTTAAATACTCCCTGACACTCTATACCATCTCTGAATTACACTGATAAAACTAATTCAGCTATCAGATCAGGACAAATTTCACCTCTGTCTCTACTTCAGACACTTGATCAATACATCTGATTGAAACGTGCCAGGATTTGCTTCCCCCAGGTGTCCTCTGACCTCATGGCAGGTGTTTGTGAGAGGAAAACACAATCCCTAGAGGAAACGCAGGCTGTCAGAGCGTTGAGAGAGCTGTATGCTTCAGCTTCTGGCACAACACTCGGTGTGCTGTGATAATGACCAGCTCTGTACACACTTACTCACTGTTTTCTCTACGCAGTCTGTTCTTGTCTTTCATTAAAACCTTTTTCCCTTTCCAGGCCCCAAGGCCGAACAGACCTCCGTCTCCAGGGAAAAGACGAGGTTCAGGGCATCAAAACAAGTCTTTGAAGGCGGGTGATTAAAAAGAGAGAGACCTGTTGGAATGGGCCGAACGAACTTAAAGGTGCGGGGGAGTCGAATTCTCCAACTAGACACGAGAAAGGCTGTTAGCATGCAAGCCAAGAGGTCCACGAACCACTGTTTTTCCTCAGAAAGGGTTATGTTAACAGCATGCAGACTGAATATACTACTGTATCTGATCATGTTAATTAAGAATCACTGATTGATGGCACTGATTATGATGGAAATCATATTATTCGAAGTTTGCATCACACAATTTACAGAAATAAGATTGTAGTCAGGAGGAATTTGTATAGATTCAAAAACTGTTTAGTGATGCCACAAAATTACAGCCAAACTAAAAGTATTTGAAGTTTAATGTTATAATATTTTGGACCAATGAGATTTCATAGTTAAGTTCAACTGGTATCACTAAAGGTCTTAAAGGGATAGAACACCCCCATCACCACCATCACCCCTACCAAAAATAATAATCACATTCAACGTTTATGAATGTTTTGAACACAAATCAAGATACTTTGAAGCTACACTGTGAAAAATGCTGTCAAAGACTGTCAAAACATGCTAATGTTCTACCTCATTTTATACAACTGCCTAAAAGTTTGCAAACAATATAGGATTTTACAATATTATTATTATTTTATAATAATAAAGTCTCTTCTGTTGAACATATATGCATTTATTTGGTCAATAGCATACAATAAAAGCTGTAATTTTATTTATACTAACGATTACTATGTGAAAATATTGAAAAAACAGATTGAACTTTCAGCATTAGTACATCTTCAGAAAAAACAATACAACAAAAACAAAACTAACTCTTAATATTTTCAAACGTCCAAAAATTGGTTTAATTTTTTAAAGAAATGTTCCAGGAAAATAATAAGATACAGTATTTATGTAAAATTATTGTTTTTTTATTTAAAGGTAATTGGAAAATTTTCATGTGTGTAATATATTAGCTTATTTATTGAACAGACCATTTGAACTTAGTTTTATTAAAGTGGTTATTAATAAAGGCCTATAGATACGAAGCAGATTTTGGTAAGTTAAATAGAACGGTATATTAACATTTGATCATTTAATGAAATTGTAAAACATCATGGCATCATTATACCATCCTGTAATACCAGAAACATTCCATTAATTTATTTTCCTTCGGCTTAGTCCCTTATTTATCAGAGGTCACCACAGCGGAATGAACCGCCATCTATTCCGGCATATGTTTTGCGCAGCTGATGCCCTTCCAGCCGCAACCCAGTACCGGGAAACACCCACACACTCTCACATTTACACACATGCACACGCACACGCGCACACGCACACACTCTCATACACTATGGCCAATTAAGTTTATCCAATTCACCTATAGCGCATGTCTTTGGATTATGGGGGAAATCGGAGCACCAGGAGGAAACATTCCACACAGAAATGCCAACTGGCCCAGCTGGTACTCGAACCAGCCACCTTCTTGCTGTGAGGCGACAGTGCTACCCACTGAGCCACCGTTCCGCCATACCAGAAGCATTGTTACCATCATTTTTGCAGTAAATTTCTATTATTCACAGCTGCCAGAAATAGAAACTAGGTGAACTTACTGTGATGAGATTCACAAGTTGTCCGTTTTTATCAAGATAGCCAAGAAACAATCCACTGTTGATCGTCTGCCACCTTTTATCATCAGATATCTACTGCAGACCACTTTTGACAACTGACAGTATTTAGTCAGCTCTGTTAGCAAACTACTTCTTGTTCTGAACTAACCAATCATTTGAATCACTCTCCTCCACAATTATTCAGCTCTGCATCACACAAGCTTCTTAAATGTGTGTCTACATCTGTTGTCAATTTCAGGTCCTCATTAAAAGACGTGCCAAACATCACAGCAGTCGTGAATGCTGCATCTACTTCACCTTTATTCCACCTTCTTTCACTATAAGTCACCAAAATATATGTTAACACTAAAAAAGCAGCAGTGTGTGTCTCCCATGAGAATATGTTAGTCCCATGCTCACCGTTTTCTTGTTGAGTACTTGTTTATTTAGTTGTGCTGACACAACCTGTCGTAAAAACTCAAAGCATAATCTATCGGACAGGAAGCACTTGAGTTCGTTCTTAATTAAAACCAGAGGAAGAGCTACTTAGTCCCAAACACAAACATGGGACCTTCCTCTCACCAGTTCGTATTCCCAAAGCAATTGGTTTGAAAAATGAGCAGATTTTTGCTGTTTGGTCTCAGGAACAGCAGGGGATTTAGAGGACTAACTAAACTGCATGCTGTGTCAACACCAAACATTCTCCACTGTCAGTGTAATCCATTCACCAGGGTAAAAACAGCATGGCAGTTCAGCACTACTGACTGAGAGCGGGACATGGTCAAAAAGAGGGCAAATATCTCAAATTAAACCACAGCTTAAGGTTTCCCTTGGTTTTTTTTTAGAAAAAGTTTGTTTAGGCATCAAAATTACGAAGGTTGCAATTAACAAAATTCAAATTTGACTGTTTTTACTAGTGCTGTCAAACAAGTAATCACAATTAATCACATTCAAAATAAAAGTTCATGTTTACAAAATATATTTGACATTTGACATTCACATTAAGGAAGGTTTCAAAGCTTTTTAAACGAGACACCAGGTAATTTACATTTTTAACTTCAAAAAACACATATAATACAGTAAAATTATATACAGTATAATACAATATAAAGGTTTTTTAATCATGTAGGGCATGAAAAAGGCATGAATGTACAGTATGAAAATTGATAGTCATGTTGACATTTGCAACAGACTAACAATATTAAATGCCCTTTCACCGTTTTCACCATAAATTATATTTATTTAATAATTAAAGATCTTGAGTAGTACAATAATTATATAAATTTCATTTATAGTATTTTACCTTTATTGCACAGTAATGATACTTAATTACATAATTATAGTGTAAAGTAATATAGAGTTAGCTTACAAAGTTGCAATTACGCTACTGTTTATTTTTTTAAATGAATAATTCCTGTGATGGCAGAAGTGATTATTTTGTTTCAGATTATCCTTCAGAAATTATTACAATATGCTAATCAGGTGCTTAAAATATTTATATGAGAGATAATGACACAATCGTAGTGCTCTTTAATATTTTGTGGAAACCATGATAATTGCTTTATAATTAATTATGTAACAGAACAATTAAAAGTCTTTACTGCCCTTTTGATTCATTTAAAATAAAGAATGCTTTGATAAATAAACGTTTCAAACTCTAAACAAACACATACAGACAGGCTGTATTCGAAATCGTTCCTATATCCTCATTCACTATTCCCTTAGCCGACTAGTAGTCCACTTAAAGAATGAATGAAAACAAGTGAGTGATTTCGAGCACAGAGTGCACCGGAAGGAATGTCATTTTGTTTGTGCTTTGCTAGTTTATAAAAATAAATTAAATTCATTCATTTATTCAATCATTTTCCTTCGGCTTAGTCCCTTATTTATCAGGGATTGCCACAGCAGAATGAACCGCCAAAATAAAATAAATGAAATTAAATGTTGACAGTATTACATTTCTACCAGTATTACTAAGACGGATTACATTTCCAACTTCTTGGTCAGAGCCTGTGATAGCTATTTAACATTTTGTGAGCGGTCTATTATTAATGTAAGTATTTAGATTTCTGCCATGTATGCAAACATTAATTTAACAATTAAAAAATTATTTATTTAGAAACTTACACCAATACAGTAGGATTCATTACACAGAAATTCATTCATTGTGGGAACTCTCACAGTGTATTATGGGTATTCTCTAGCTGTTGAGTGTACATCGGTTGCACACTCGTTACTGTGGTGCATTGTGCGATTGACTAAGTGCTCTTCAGAATTTCCACTATGGTTTCAGACACCGCTACAAATGGCTGCTCCCTCAAACAGTGCACTATTTAAGCTCATAGGGCCAATTTCAGATAAAGCCCCGCATTTTTAATGGTATACAGTATATCTATCCGTTCACTTCAAAATACCTCGAAAATGCCAGTGTCACAAGATACTTAATCAGTGGGTTTCACATGTATGAGTATGAAATTTTGATACATGCATATAAAACTGCAGGATCTGTCAGACAGAGATTTGGAAGAGAAGCTGGATGTTATAATTGATCTAGACTGAGATTTGACATAGCTGGAGGCTTGAATGCTAATGCTGCACCGTGTTGATTTCACAGGCACAACCAGAGCAGCAAAGAGAGCAGAAGTCATGCTGGGAAATAAGCACATCGAGACTTACGATCATTTGCCTCATCAGGAAGACGCTCAATAGTGGGACTTCCTCATAAAAGGGCTTGTTTTATTTAACCCCTACACCTCTGTGTCGTTTTCTAAAGCTCTGGCTGTGATCGGAAGCTGATAAACACTTGCCATTGTTAGCATCTGCATCTTTACTCAACATCTGAATTGAGAATTGGGCAAAAAATATATTATAGTTATCGCAGTACTTACCCAGTCGATTGATTTTGTTTAATCTTATGTTTTCACAAATCTCCCAAATCGATCTTCATTCATTCATTCATTTTCATTTCGGCTTAGTCCTTTTATTAATCTGGGGTCGCCACAGCGGAATGAACCGCCCACTTATCCAGCATATGTTTTACGCAGCGGATGCCCTTCCAGCTGCAACCCATCACTGGGAAACATCCACACACTCTCATTCACACACATACACTACGGACAATTTAGCTTACCCAATTCACCTATACCGCATGTCTTTGGACTTGTGGGGGAAACCGGAGCACCCGGAGGAAACCCACGTCAACACAGGGAGAACATGCAAACTTCACACAGAAATGCCAACTGACCCAGCCGAGGCTCAAACCAGAGATCTTCTTGCTGTGAGGCGAACGTGCTATCCACTGCGCCACCGTGAGGCCACAAATCGATCTTTTAGATTCATATTTTTAATACGAATTATATTATATTTGAGCATATACATTAGATTAATCAGTACTGAAGCCAAATCTGAAGCTTATCTAACAAAATACTTACGATAACAGTCCAAAAACTAATACACCCTAATGTATATGTTATAGAAAAATATTAAATACAAATTTAAAAACAAGGACAAATCAAGAGAAGCAAAAAATGTAAAAATTTAGTTGAAATTTTGTAGTTTGACTTTTTTTTTTTGCAATATTTTGCTTGAATTTGATTGTATTATCTTTCAATTTTTAAATATGTTTGGTGACTAAAATATTATTTTAATAAATATATCTGTTTAATAAATCTGTTTAGTTTAAATGCACCAAAATACATTGCCTATATTCACTAAGAAATGGATAAAAACATTCATTTTCAAAATGAGGTGTACTCAATTATGCTGAGCACTGTAAATGAGGCATTAATTAATTAAGTATGCCATCATTTGCATACATTGTTGCAAAAAAAAAAAAACTTATTAGAGTCAAAGGTTTTTCTGCAAATGGGATTTCTGGGATCTTTTTCGTCATTCAGAGAAAATACTGTGAATGTTCAGAATTTGTTAAAAAAAAATTTATAAAATCATGTCTCAATAAATCTTTAGATATTAATAAAATGGTTAAGTCTCTTATATGTAAGTGTTTTTGAAGTAATTGTGGAGAAAACATTATCTAAAAATATGCATTGTAATTGTAAAGAAATACTTAGAAGTGCATTTTGGATGTTTTCTTTATATTAGACTGAAAAAAATATAGAATGAAGACCAAAAAGTTTAAAATCTCAAAACTTACTGGTGTTTTTGCCTGTAGTGTCTCAATTTAATATTCAGGATAAACATAATTTTGAAATAGTATCCATTAATAGCATGAATTAAAATGAATAAAGGTTAATCGGGATTCATTTGGGTATTTTAGACAATCAGTAAGGTATATTTTCCTATACTATGTTCATAAAAAGTTTCTGCTCCGTGACTTCCTAAAATCACGTTACCCTCAGGAAGCAGAGAACGAGACATTCTAGGGTAGATATCCTGCTTTTTACAGGATCTCAGGAGGAGACTATCCGGGAGGGGTAGGTGGCAAAACGACCAGACATTTTTCCACAGTAATGGCTCATAAAAAATCTCACAGTGCTTTTAGAAACATTCCTCCCCCTGGCCATGAGAGCAGAAGCACAGAGACATCAGGAGGGATCACACTCAACACAAACACAAATACTCTCTGAAAATCAGATGTAATCCTCATGCCCAAACTCAAATACCAAATATAAACACTCCCTGAGATTTTAAGATTCTCAAAATGTGTTCATGCTTATCTGCCTGGATAAGCCATGGGACTTTGTTTTACCACAAAATAATTTTTTTTGTGAGTTCAAACTATTTAAAGTAATCAGTATCAATTCTGAAATTAAGAAATCAATTCTGCATCATTCTGATTTTCATCGTTATTTTCAACTGAATCAATTCTGAGCTTAGTTTTTAACAGCAAATGATGCTCTATACATTCATTCATTCATTTTCTTTTCGGCTTAGTCTCTTTATTAATCTGGGGTCGCCACAGCGGAATGAACCACCAACTTATCCAGCATATGTTTTATGCAGCGGATGCCCTTCCAGCTGCAACCCATCACTGGGAAACATCCATACACACTCATTCACACTCATACACTACGGACAATTTAGCTTACCCAATTCACCTATACCGCATGTCTTTGGACTTGTGGGTGAAACCGGAGCACCCGGAGGAAACCCACGCAAACACGGGGAGAACATGCAAACTCCACACAGAAACGCCAACTGACCCAGCTGTGGCTCGAACCAGCGACCTTCTTGCTGTGAGGCGATTGTGCTACCCACTGCGCCATCGTGCTGCCCCATGCTCTATACAGTACTACACTTTTAACCGTTCACTCATGTGAACAACATCACATTCCTTAAAAATGAGTACAATTCGTAAACTCCAACCCTTAAAAAATGCTTGGTCTTTATACTGTAAAATCACGCCGATATTTATTTACTGACCGTGGGTCAAAAATATTGTTATCGTGCTAAAAATATGATTAATTGTGACACCCTTTTGTCAGAGTTGTGAGAAAAAAAAAATCTGATTCACTTTATTTAGCAAGAAAAAAAAACTGAAATTGCAAGAAAGCAGACAAAACTCACTTGAAGCAAACTCAGAATTCTAAGGAAAGTCTATAATAGTCTATAATTAATAATAAAAAAAAGGTTTATAGGGTAACTTGTATAGTTACATGGCAAAAAGTCACAATTACTAACTCCAAATTCATAGGGGAAAAAGTCAAAATTGTTACATGTAAATAAAAATTCAGAAGGTGAAAGTGCGAAACTGGGAATTCACTATGATTGTGAAATACAAACTTACAATTCTAAGAAGACTACATTTTGTGATATAAATGTAAAATATAGATATAAATTCAGTTAAGGAAAATTCTGATTCACAAGATGTCGACTCTGAATTCAGTGGGAGAAGGAGAGAATTGCACAATGCTAACTTTGAGTTTACAACTTATAATTCCAAGAAGAAAAAAAAAGTCAGGGTTTTTCTTATTCATGGTGGAAACAAGATTCCATAATAAACACTCCACAAACAGGCCGTAACCTTAAAGTCCCCAGGCGGAATAAATGGAAATTTCAGAAATAAAGTCAGTGAATGTGCATCACCAGAATACGAAAGGTCAATGCGGTCATTTCTGCTCTGGGATGTAAAACCTTGAGGTTAACTGGGCACTACGCAACATTTGAACGCTTGAGCTCACCAGCTGTGGGAACGGCGGTGTGAAAGATTACATCACAATGATTTATGGCACATGAGGAGGAGTCCGAGAAACTATGGAACATGAGATCATTTGGAGGGCATCCAAGTAGAGCTCTCAGTAGGAACACAAGTCAATTGGTTTCTACCACAAAAGATGATGGATAAGCAGCAGGGCAACAAATGAATATGCTGAGAAAGTACACATCTTAGTCTCACAGTATATATAGTGTACAGTATCACAATAATAAATCGTTTTTATTACAAAAATTGCATCTTTAGAAGCAAATGTTTTTAAAATGGTCATCAGCCATTGTCAAAACAATGAACAATGAAAGCTTCATTTAAAGAAAAAGAAAATTAAACAGTATTCAAGAGTCGTATTTTACCTTGAAACCAAAGGGACATGTTACAGTGAATTAACTCTTAAGCCTATATGTATTTAACACAGATTTCTTTTAAAGCTGGTTTTGTATTGAAGAGTATCTCTGGGTGGTACAGTTCTGCAGTTGTTCATTAGATGAAAGGTAAACATGCCGTTTACAATTGATCTTGTAGGCTGATGCTTGTTCCATATGTCTTCAATTGCCCCTAAAGGCCTCCAGCCAACTCTCGAAATTCAGTTTCTGCCCTCCAAAACAAGCATAAACAAGGCCACACAGATAATCTGACTCGTTTTGACTCAGTCTAGATCTGCTTTTGGACTGCGTTGTGCTGACTGACACTTCTCATGGAGCTCAATGACCTGCTTGGTGGGAAAAATACAGAGAATGGCAAATTTGTCTTGTTTCCTAGTCTTGAAATTACATATAAATACACAAAGCATACCAAAATGTTTGATTAATGTTTAAACATAAACATTTGGAGAATTGTTACTTCATGGAGAATGCGGAAATAAGTTAATGACATAAGGTAAATGAATGGGGACCAAAATAAATAGTAAATGTTAACTAATCATTTTCTGTCAATAGCTGAATTTTTTTAACAGTGATGTAAAAATCTGAAGGTTGTCTGTTATTTTTGACATAATTATTGAGGTGTTTTGACAGGGTAAAAATCGTGTTTATTTACACTAACATTGAGAAATTTACTTTAAATTTCAAAGTAAGTTATAGACTTTTCATTAAGACCTAAAGAATCATAACAAATTGTGTAAAATTGGCATCTTGTGTCACATTTAAGAAGTGAACAAAGACGTTATAGTCTTATATGACTGATGAACTCATGAAAGCCAGTCACATATTGTCAGTGTTCGTCCACGTGTCATTTGTTTTGTCATGTGATTCCTTT
>CAIGQW010052771.1:5062581-5099935 GCA_903798125.1 Danio choprae
TATTATTATTATTATTATTATTATTATTATTATTATTATTATCTCCTAGAACTGTCTCACATGATTGTATCCCCAAACCCAATCGTCTCCAAACCCAAGATAACCTGACAGAATTTTTTATTGAATGTGTCATCTGCCTTTCTGAGGCGCAACTTAAATTACTATAGAGAGAAAAGAGCTTCAGAGGTTTCTCCGGTTGCAGAAACTATATTTATTATGAATATATAATGCTAGTTTCCCCAGAATTTGACGATATTATTCTCTGGATGGAAACAGTTCATTATTTGCCTATGTTTTATGTGAAAATATAATCCTGTGCATACATTAAATTCGCATATTCGGAAATATAGTTATTGGGAACTATCTTCCATTCTTTACAGTCAGTATCAAAAGTTGCCAAAAAGTAGTAAATAATGGCATGTGTCATCGTGTGAATTTTCAAGGTCTTTGACCTTTTGTATGGAATGCATGACTCTATATAGCTGGGAATATATACTGAATGGGCTTTTAACAGAAACAAATTTTTTAAGTATGGAGCAATCCTAAACTTTAAACCACTGTTGCTTCATTATCTATTTTTACGCAGTGATGCATCAGCTTATTACCACTGATGGATAGGATTGGTTTGACAATAAAGCTTCTACCATGTCTCATGCTATTAATTTCATCTGTTCTCACTGTCTAGCAGCCCACTATTTGGGTGAGTAATGGCAGTTTGAGACAAAGTGGGATTGAATGAGCCTGGCTGCATATCAGTTGGATGCAGAGCGGAGCCTACGGACACATCATAATTGACTGCGCTGGGATCTGAGAGTCCCATAGGGAATAGACAGCAGAAAACCCAGAGGACAACACACTTCAGCATACTGTAACTTATGACTTACAACTACTGCCTGCTACCAGTTTGTACCATGATGAACATATTTTCAGAACAGCCATTCTTCTAGGAGCTGGGAAGAACAGAAAGATAGGAACTGAATTGCATTTGAAGAAACATTGTTATAAATCATGCCTTTTTAACAGACATTCTTCAATGAAAATTAGAAGCCATCATTTACATGCTGTTAGATTTTGCCACAATTTTACAGTTATTTATTAAAAAGAAAGTAAAATACCCAGTAAAATACCACATACATTTTTAACAGTTTACTATTGTAATATGCACTGCATTGTTAGTCATTTAAAAAATTGTACAGTAACTTACTGCATATTAGGAATTTGTAGTATTCTACTGTAATCAAGTACTGCTACTGTATTTGGAGACAAAAATGAGGCCGCCCAAAAAAATTTGTAGTAAATACTACAGTATAAATGAAGGTTTTGTACTGCTAGTATAAAATGTTACAGTACAACTACTGTAAAAATGGTCATACTGTAAATAAAAAAATTGGTAAAGGGCATTTTTGCATAAAAAGATGTTGCGGTAAGGCTATTTTACTGTAAAATTAAATTGCAGTAGGGCCCTGCTATGGTAAAACACATTTTCATGTAAGTTACTGTAATTGCAGTAACTTGCTAGCAACAGTGCTATCAGTAAGGTATTGCAAAAATACAATAAAATGTCTAACAGTGCAGTACTTCACTTTCATGATGTTCCACATCTGTATAAGTAATAATTTAATAGTTGTATTAGGTAAAAAAAAATCTGAGTATGATCATTTGTGGGTCAGACTGACCCTAAATGGATTTAAAAATCACACTATAATAAACAAACAAAATAAGCAAACCTTTAACATTATTACTGTATTTAACAGTTATGTTAACATAATAAAAAAATATTGTACAAACATTCCACAACACATCGGACACGCTCGCGCAGGGCTTTATGCTTTATACCAAACTGACAAATAGTATCAACAAAAGCAGACTCTGTGCTGTCGCATTTTTTTACATATTAAATAAGGGAAAGAAATAAAAGTAACTAAACTCACAGCTTCATTGTTGAGAGAGAAGATATGCAATTTCCCCCCTCTGTATATCCCAATGATTAACAAAAAATCCTAACACTTTCTTTAATTCATTTATTCAAATAAAAGGACAAAAGTGGACAGAATATTGGATCTGTAGCATTTTGTCCATCTTATCCAACTGTACTGAACTGCAAACATCAACAACTTTGATTTGTCAATGCTAGCAAATGACCATGCACAAGTGGGATAATCCATGGCTAGCCATGGATTATCTGTTAATAAGTCGCTACAGTCGCTAGTTGCTACAACCTAGTATAGAAGAATTGTAAACAAACAGTGTCAGCTTATATGTAAGTTTGAGCCAGTTGATATAATATCATGTGAAAGGAATTGCCAGTCAATATAATAATGTAATATTATGTAAATGTAAATATAATAATGTTGTCAATATTGTTCAGTTTTTTTGCACAGATTGTTCATTTTACTTTATAAGCCCTCAGTGTATCTTTAGGAGCTATGGGTATTAAAGCAATAGTTCACCCAAAAATTCTAATTTACTCACTATTTACTCACCCTCAAGTGGTTTCAAACCATCATCACTTTCTTTCTTCTCTTGAACACAAAATAAGTTCCTACATAGAAAACTTATAACCATTGATTTCCATAGTAGGAAAAACAAATACTGTTTGCGTCAATGGTTACAGGCTTTCAGCATTTTCCTAATACCTTCTTTTGTGTTCAGCAGAAGAAAGAAACTCAACTGTGACAAGTGAATGTAAATGATGAGAGAATTTTCAGTTTGAGTGATCTCCTTACATTTGATTGGCCTGCACATTTATTTTTACATTTAACAAATATTTATTTTGTGAACTTTCCCTTTTAGAAATATGATTAATAACTCAAAAGATAGAAAGGCTTTATTATTCAAATCAGGTCATGATTTAATGTGTTAAATATCGGTTCAAGAAACTTTTAAATCCTCCTTTGCCAGAATTGGTCTTACATTGAAACCACCAGCACTCTGTGAGCAGATAACTGCATTTCAGCACTTTTGGGAACTTTTGCCTTCAGCTCACACCAACCGAAATCTCAAACTGCAGTCAACTGCTGACAAAGGCACTTTTAGATGGACAAGTGATAGACATCCACATCATTCTGGCCAGAGTCAGACAATGATGACAGTTACAGAGACATGATGGCCGCAGGACAGTGAGAGACAGTGTGAAGGAAAACTGAATAAGAAAAGCATCTGATTTAACAATGTTTCCACCCTCCCCCTCTGCTGTCGGATGTCTGCATTGTGCTTCACCCTCCGTGACAGGCCAAGCGTGCCAGAAAGCCTCTATATACCTCCAGTGTTCAAGGGCTGGCTGGATGGTGATGGGGGAAAAGTAGGGCACGACTAGCAAGACTCGTCCCCTTCTTAAGGGCAAGTCCACTGATTCACTGCAAGGCAACTATCAATTATTTCTGTCAGAGCAAATTCATTTTGCTTGCTTCGTCTCTATGCTTGCATTGCATTTCTATTTTTAATCCATTCGTCATAGATTTCAAGTTCAATTAAATGAACTCTCCAGACTTTTATGTGTGGTTTACTGCTCAGTGTTGCCAGATGTAATGAGAATATGAGCAATTCATCCACTTTAACTTTGATTTACTCCTTGTAGTTAGCATTTAGGGCTATTTAAGATTTTAAAAAGTATTAGTCATTTTTCGTAATATACTTTTTTGACCTGATATTTCAAGTTTTTAAAATGGGACACTTTTAAAAGAGAGTAAGAAGTCTGTCTTGTCAGTTTTTTTATTGTGTGCCTGTTCATCACAGACATACAGTATATGGTTTCAAACGGCTTTAAATATAGACAGATGACGGGGGTGGGGACGGGGGGTGGGTTTCAGGTAAAACATACAAGAATGTTCCATGTGGCAAATTCTAAAATAACCGAATTAACTTGTAATTAAAGTCAATATGGCATATGTATGTTATATTAACGATTCAAAGTGACTACATTACATTTTATAATAGTTTAAGTAAATAACGATTTACAGTAATGTAAAAAAGATTTTCTTAATTTACTAACCTATAAAAACTATATGGGTTGTGCTGGGTCAAAAAAAATAAAATAAAATAAAAAAAAAAAATAAATAAATAAAAAAAAAAAAAATATATATATATACATATTAATAGGAAGATTGTATGGTGTAAATACATATATATATATATATATATATATGGGTTAACACCATACAACCTTCCTTTCATCTGCCACTGCTTATTAAGATCCAGGCCATAGTGGCAGCAATCTCAGCAAGTAGCCACAAACTTCCCTCACATCAGACACAACCTCCAGCTCCTCCAAGGGGCTCCCAGGCAAACCAGGAGACACAGCCCCTCGAATGTGTCCTGAGTCTTCCCTGGGGTGCCCTCCTGGTGGGACAAGCCCAGAACATCTCCCCAGAAAGGCATCCAAAGCCCAGTCTGTGCTTGGATGTGAGCCCAACTACAGGTTCATGTCCCAAGAGTTAGTTTCCAAGTCCAAACGTCAAGTCACTGTAACCCTGGCATGTGACCACTGCCCAATCCATAATGTACTGACCCCTTATGGCTCCTCCTGCAGGTAGTAGGTCCACAGGAGGATAATCCCTCATAGTTCACTCAGGCTGTGCCCAGCCAGGTTCCATGGAGTAAGACCCGGCCACCAGACACTCACATGTGAGCCCCAACCCCAGATCTGGCTCCAGGGTGGGGCCCCGGTTGTGCCATACCATGCAACAATACAGTCCTTGATTTTAATTTATTCATAAGAGGTTTTGGAACCGCACTTAGTCTGGCCTGTCACCTAGAACTTTTTTTTTTTCCTGGGAGACCCTACCAGAGGAATTTACCCCTTAACAACTTAGCTCCTAGGAACATTCAGGCACTCAAACCCCTCCACCCAACGGTATCTCAACGGTAACTTTTTGATTTAGTGGCTAATTCGTATAAAATCGTACGATCTCATTAGTACAATTTAGAACGATTTGCTCATCCCCCAATGACGGTTGGACTTAGGGGTGGGGTTGGGTGCCACGACCTCCTTTTAAAAATCGTACATTTTCATACGACTGAACTGATTTAGCCACTAAACTGGCAAAACTTAAAAGAGTTATTTTTTTCTTATATAAAATAGCATTTCCTTGTGAGATCAGGCTGCTCCACCATGATATCTAGTATTTTTTTAGAGTGCAGGCATGGGTTTGAGTAAAATGGTAAAAGATCTTTATTCTATAAACGTCTGATAACATTCATTCATTCATTCATTCATTCATTCATTCATTCATTCTATTTATGAGATTGACAGTTGTTCAAAATAACAAATCTTTTTATTTGTTGTGTTTGAAATTAGAGTTATTCAATCAAATATTGATTCTTCTGGATACAAACATGTCTCAAAACAGGCGTCTTTTTGTTTTCTTATTTTCGCCAATTTTGCAATGCAAAAATGCTCTAAATGGCAGCATCTTGATTTTATCAAACACATGGCTATGTGTACTATAGTATATAGGATTTAAAAAACACTAATATTGTGAAGTATAACGATTTCTAAATGATTGAATGATGATATCGAAGACTAGAAAAAAGCTGCTGAAAATTCAACCATACCACCACAAGACTACATTCAATTTTAGAATATGTTCAAATAGAAAAGTTACTTCTAATATAATTATTTTTCAGAAAAGAATTGCTTTTCTGTGATTTAAATTAAATAAATAAAAAAGGAGACATTTCAAAAACATTTCTAATCATTTAACATTTTATGTTTTTGAAAATATATTACACCTCATTATCGTAAAAACATGCAGAACACCTCAATATTTCTCTACTTACACCTACAGTAGATTAAGAAGAAAAATATGTTAAGGATGTTAGCTAGCTATTTAATGCTTGGATACTGGCACTTCCTTGGCAACAGCATTGCCGAAGGCTACATCTGGCAGAGGTGCACAGCTGTCAGTGGAGGAGCACAGTCTCACTTTTCATTACTGCCAGAAGTCAATTCAACTCTGCACTCCTGAGCTCATCTGTCTGCGCCTTCACTCAATCAAGCTTAAACAAAATACATGCTGCCACATGGCTACATATGGACACTGTTTTAATTGAGGGTTTTTGCTTGGTTTGGCTACACCCTATACTAATATGTAAACAAAATGAAGCACTCAATTTTCAGCACACTCTGGAGGGAAAAGTATGTATGATTTACTTTGAAGCAATGATTTAATTTACAATGTGTTTTTACAGAAACAGACTCAATTATACATGACATTTAGAAGTACAATGACTGAAATTGTATTATGATAGTGTTAGTTTTTCAAAGTGTGCAATGGTTTGCAGTGTCTGCTATTTATTTCTCAGAATTGAAATTCTACTGTAAGTGTGTGTCATCTCACACATTTTTAAATATAAACTTACATTTTGCCTCGGGATCCCCCCGGAGGAGCTGGAGGAAGTGTCTGGGGAGAGGGAAGTCTGGGGTTCTCTCCTAAGACTGCTACCCGCGCGACCCGGCCCCGGATAAGCGGTTGAAAATGAATGAATGAATGAATTTTGCAAACTGTAACTGGCCAGGCTCAGCCTGAAAGATCCATGTGGGACCATCCTCCTGCAGGAGGAGCCATAAGGGGGCGGTGCATTGTGGAATAGGTGGTGGGGTGGTCAAAGATCAGGACCATGATGACTAGATTGTCAGGCACAGAAACTGGCTCTTGGGACATGGAATGGCACCTCACTTCAGGGAAGGAGTCTGAGCTTGTGCAGGAGGTTGAACAGTACTGACTAGAGATAGATGGGCTCAACTCTACGCTCCTTAATTTACCCACCATGTGTTGGAGTTTTCCCCGGTGAACGAGAGGGTCAACTCCCTGTGCTTACAGGCCAAACACCAGTGCAGAGTACCCAGCATTCTTGTAGTACTCAGGAGGGGTGCTGGAAGGTGCTCCGAATGGGGACTCTGTTGTTCTACTGGGGGAATTCAACGCCCCCAGTGATACCTGGAGAGGTGTGATTGAGAGGAATGGCCTCTCTGATCTGAATCCGAGTGGTGTTCTGTTGTTGAACTTCAGCGCTAGTCACAGTTTGTCGATAACAAACACCATGTTCGAGCATAAGGGGGTACATTACTGCACATTGCACCAGGACTTGCTAGGCCGGAGTTCGATGATTGACACGTATGACCTTATGTTTTGGACACTCGAGTAAACAGAGGGGCAGAGGTGTCAACTGATCACAACCTGGTGGTGAGTTGGATCTGCTGGCAGAGGAGGATGCTTGACAGACCTGGTAGGTCCTAGCATATTGTGAGGGTCCTCTGGGAACATCTAACTGAAACCCATGTGAGAGGGATTTTCAACTCTCACCTCTGAAAGAATTTTAACCATATTCTGAGGGAAGCTGGAGACACTAGAGTGGAGAACAAGTGGTCCATTTTCTTTGACTCCATTGTTGACTCTGCCGTGAGGAGCTGCGGTTGTATGGCCTGTGGTGCCTGTTGTGGCAGCAATCCACGAACCCGGTGGTGGACACCGTAAGTAATCGAAGTCGTCAAGTGGAAGAAGGAGTCCTACCAGGTTTGGTTGGCTTGTAGGACTCCCAAGGCTGTTGGCAAGCTGATGGGTACTGACATGCCAAGCATGCTGCAGCCTGGGTGATTGCATAAACAAAAACTCAGGCCTGGGAAGAGTTCAGGAAGACCAAGGGGGAAGACTACCTGTCAGCCTCAAAGAGATTCTGGCAAACCATCAGCCACCTCAGGAGGGGTGAGCAGTTCCACACCAACAGTGGAATATCTGCAGTGGCAAAACAGCGGGGGTGGATGGGATACACCCTGTGCACCCTAAGTCTCTGGATATTGTGAGGCAGTCTGACACGCCTCAACAATATCGTATGTAGTTTGCGGACAGTACCTCTAGACTAGGTAACTGGGGAGGTGGTTCCCATTTTTCAGAAGTGGGACCAGAGGGTGTGTTCCAACTATAGGTGGATCACTCTCCTCAGCCTTTCTGGAAAAGTCTATGCCAGAGTACTGAAGAGGAGGATCCAGCCAATCCTCAGATCCAGGAGGAACAATGCAGATTTCTGTCCAGGCCATGGAACACTGGACCAGCTCTATATCCTCACTCGGGTACTAGAGAGTTCATGGGAGTATGCCCAACTAGTCCACATGTGTTTCATGGACTTGGAGAAGGCATTAGACCCCCATTCTGTGGAGGTGCTCTGGGAGTATGGGGTCAGAAGTGCTCTGTTAAGGGCTGTCTGGTCCCTGTATGAACAGAGCAGGAGTTTGGTTCGCATCGCTGGCAATAAGTTAGACTTGTTCCCAGTGCATGTTGAACTCTAGCAGGGTTGCTCTTTGCCACTGGATCTGTTCATATTTTTTATGAACAAAATTTCAGAGGGGCCAGAGTGGTCTGGCTTGGGGACCACAGGATTTAGATAACTAGAGTTCTAAAAATGCATGCAAATAGCACAGACCTCAAACATTGATGAACCTGACTGCTTCCTATTTATAATCAGCAGTACTGTCAAAAATCTGAGAGGTGAGATTTAATTTTTTTACTTTAACATCCTGAAGCTTGTTGCACAAAACCAGTTTGGGTTTTTGCCCTGGTAAGTTAGCTTTTAGTTTTCGGGCTAAAGAAAGTGAATTGATTTTGATCGAGTATCTTCACCTTAGCAACTTACTACTTACAACTTACTTACTTGTGGCTAACCTGCTCCACAACAGGTTTTTGAGATCGCAAACCCAAACTGAACCAATCAGCTCTTAGCAAAGTCACATCTCTGTGCATCTTTTTTTTGTTTTGCACCGAATTAAAGCATTTTGAGTAAAACAATGTATTTTGTTGCTAAAAATGTATGTATATTATTTGAGTTACGATTATTTATACTGATATTATATTAGAATTTTGTATATTCATTCATTCATTCATTCATTCATTTTCCTCCGGTTTAGTCCCTTTATTCATCAGGGGTCACCACAGTGGAATGAACACTACGGCCAATTTAGTTTATTCAATTTACCTATACTGCATGTCTTTGGTCTGTGGGGGAAACCGGAGCACCCTGAGGAAACCCACGCAAACAGGGAGAACATGCAAACTCCACACAGAAATGTCAACTGAACCAACCGGGACTCGAACCAGTGACCTTCTTGCTGTGAGGCGACAGTGCTAACCAATGAGCCACTGTGTTACCCAAACTATTCAAATAGCTTTTGTCAGTTAACATTAATAAATGCTTTAAATGTAAAATTGTAATTTAAATAGTCATATATAAATTTGGTTTAATATATAATGCTTTTTGAGCTGTGTGCAAACAACAATTAAATAAGTTGATTTGCATGAATATAATAATCTTTGATTTATGTTGCCTTCACAAACTTTCGCTGGGAAGGAGGGGTATCTGGATGATGACCGCTCCAGGATTGGCAAATATCCTTTCTATATACTATGTTGGGGCCTCACAGTGGCGCAGTGTGTAGCACGTTCGCCTCACAGCAAGAAGGTCGCTGATCGCTGGTTCGAGCCTCGGCTGGGTCAATTGGCATTTCTGTGTGGAGTTTGCATGTTCTCCCTGTGTTGGCGTGGGTTTCCTCCGGGTGCTCCGGTTTCCCCCACAAGTCCAAAGACATGCGGTACAGGTGAATTGGGTAAGCTAAATTGTCCGTAGTGTATGAGTGTGAATGGGTGTGTATGGATGTTTCCCAGAGATGGGTTGCAGCTGGAAGGGCATCCGCTGTGTAAAACATATGCTGGATAAGTTGGCGGTTCATTCTGCTGTGGCGACCCCAGATTAATAAAGGGACTAAGCCGAAATGAAAATGAATGAATGAATATACTATGTTGATTAAAGTTGAATTTGTGTTTAAGGACCTATATTACAATATGATGACCTTATTGTCATCCCTCTTTAGAGTAAAACTGGAATGATACAGTATGTGTGTCTGTGTTTTTTCTGTATGCCAAGTTATTTGTTTCCTCAGGATCTTCAGGCCCATTCAAGAGGTTCAAAAGTACATTTGATGCTACTTAAACAGCTGTCCCTATGTGAATTTAATTTTAATTTTAATTCTTTTAAGTGATTCAGTTATAAAAAGGAGCTTTCTTTGCACTAATCTGCTGTGTTTATTTTACCATTCTGATAAGATACCTGCTAGAGAGCAAGACATCCTTGAATTCCGCCAGGTTCTTTGGGTCAACTCACATTGAAGCTTTCAGATGAAGAATTCATTCATTCATTCATTTTCATTTCGGCTTAATCCCTTTATTAATCTGGGGTCGCCACAGCGGAATGAACCGCCAACTTATCCAGCATATGTTTTACGCAGCGGAAGCCCTTCCAGCTGCAACCCATCACTGGGAAACATCCACACACTCTCATTCACACACATACACTACGAACAATTTAGCTTACCCAATTCACCTATACGCATGTCTTTGGACTTGTGGGGGAAACCGGAGCACCGCCAACACGGGGAGAACATGCAAACTCCACACAGAAACGCCAACTGACCCAGCCGAGGCTCGAACTAGCGACCTTCTTGCTGTGAGGCGAACGTGCTACCCACTGCGCCACCGTGAGGCCTTCAGATGAAGAAAAGTTCTCTTATATTACTTTTGTGTTATTATTTTGGTGATCAAAAGTGCTTCAATGTTTGGATGTCAAATGGATGTCAAGGTTTTGACATCAAATTGATTTGCATTTTTGGCAGATTTTTTTTAATTTTGTTTTGACATCAAGGTGCTCACTGGGTTGCCTATAGGAAGATTTTTGTATAGAGGCATGTGGATGTTAGTATAATCAAAATGAAAATACAAGACAATGGCAGTTACACAAACGACAATGGCAACAGAAAAAAAAAAAAAACTATAAAAGTGCATAAACGCATGTTTGTGTTTTAGAGATAATGTTTGCCTGAAGTGAGCAAGGCGAGCACTTGGACATGTTTGTTTTTTCCTGTTGGACTGAGATTCAGCTCAACCTCTCTTTGGCAGGCTGAAACTGATACGAGTCATTATAATAATAACAACCTCTGAGGGGAATGCCCAACAACATTTGTCATGCTCCCAGCCAAAATAAAATTGCGAAATTTCTGTAATATGATTCATTATGGCAGCTCCTGTGTGGGGGGGATGAATGTGTGAGTGTTAGTGAGAGACAGAGACAGACATTTCAGGTCTCTGCAGACTCCTGCTTATCTTCATAGACGACTCAGGCTTACGGTAAACTGCAAAGACAGCGATCAATAGTTTGGAGCCCATTTCTAACAAAAAATGTTTTTCAAGACAACAGATATATTGATTTTAAATAAGTAGGTGCCATTTAAATTTTATGAATGCAAGCTACTTTTTGTTATTACCCTCATCAACAGAAAAAAATACACTATAAAAATATACAGAAATAGCTTTTAGTATTTTTATTATTCATTCATTTCCATTTCGGCTTAGTCCCTTTATTAATCTGGGGTCGCCACAGCAGAATGAACCGCCAACTTATCCAGCATGTTTTACGCAGCGGATGCCCTTCCAGCTGCAACCCATCACTGGGAAACATCCACACACTCTCATTCACACACATACACTACAGACAATTTAGCTTACCCAATTCACCTATACCGCATGTCTTTGGACTTGTGGGGGAAACCGGAGCACCCGGAGGACACCTACGCCAACACGGGGAGAACATGCAAACTCCACACAGAAACGCCAACTGACCCAGCCGAGGCTCGAACCAGCGACCTTCTTGCTGTGAGGCGAACGTGCTACCCACTGCGGCACCGTGAGACCCGTATTTTTATTATGTTTCAGGAAAAAGCATCTTATAATCAGCAAGGCTGCATTTATTTTATTTAAAATAATAATAATAATATAGAAATAGTAAAATACAGTTTAAGACATTTTGTCATATTTAAAAGTTCATATATTCTTGGAATTTTCAGCCGTTATTCCATGCTTGAGGGTCACATGATACAAAAAAAGGTTCTTTTTATAGTAACTCTTCATAATAATTTATTTTTATTTTTAGTTTGGAAAACAGCAAAACATTAAAAATAACAAAATAAATATATAAATTGCCCAATTATTACACACATTTACATTTCCAATATAAAATTACACATTTTCTAGCAATCATTCTTCATAGACTATAAAGAAAATTACATAGAAATGTTAGCCATGTGTTGCTCATGCTAGCAATATGATTGTAACATGCTATTTCATCTTGGCACGTTGTTAAAACTTACTAGTAATGTCTTAATTCATGTAAGCAACAACATGCAAAAGTGCACTGACCACATGAAATCCCAGCCATGTGTTAAACATGATAGAAACATGTTAACAACATGATAAAACTACAAACACACTAACAACATAATGAAACAGTTAACAATATATTATCAATGCATAAAAAAAAATTAAACATTTATTCTTTTATTTTATTTTCGGCTTATGTGGAGTTACAGATGGACCAGAGCAAGCTTCTGTTAGCTCTTCTCTGGAATATATATAATACATACAAAAATAGAATAAATCTTGCAGACATTCATTCATTCATTTTGTTTTCGACTTAGTCCTTTATTAATCAGGGGTCGCCACAGCGGAATGAACTGCCAACTTATCCAGCATATGTTTTACGCAGCGAATGCCTTTCCAGCTGCAACCCATCACTGGGAAACACCCATACGCTCTCATTCACACACATACACTATGGACAATTTAGATTACCCAATTCACCTATAGTGCATGTCTTTGGACATGTGGTGGAAACCGGAGCACCCGGAGGAAACCCACGCGAACACGGGGAGAACATGCAAACTCCACACAGAAATGCCAACTGACCCAGCTGAGGCTCGAACCAGCAACCTTCTTGCTGTGAGGCGACAGCGCTACCCACTGTGCCACCGCTCCACCCCAAAATAAAACATGTTAGAAACAATAAATAATTTTCTCAACATTTCTTCTAATAAAGTATATGTACTAGCAATTTATTAATGCTAGACATGTGTTAAACATGCCACAATGCTAGTCATATACTATTATGGTAAAGTGATAAAATATGCTAACATGCTATCATCAACATGATAAAACTTGTTGGCAACAATGACTGGTTACACAGCATTCCCCTTTATCTGACTTGAAACATTTCAACTAGCCTACTTTAAACTTTCTGTTCAGGGTTTCTAAAGACTTTTTATCTGCAGTAGTTTTACACACACATACTGTACATACATACATTCATCATTCATTTTCATTTTGGCTTAGTCCCTTTATTAATCTGGGGTCGCCACAGCGGAATGAACCGCCAACTTATCCAGCATATGTTTTACACAGCGGATGCCCTTCCAGCTGCAACCCATCTCTGGGAAACATCCATACACACCCATTCACACTCATACACTACGGACAATTTAGTCTACCCAATTCACCTGTACCGCATGTCTTTGGACTTGTGGGGGAAACCGGAGCACCCGGAGGAAACCCACGCCAACACAGGGAGAACATGCAAACTCCACACAGAAACACCAACTGACCCAGCCGAGGCTTGAACCAGCGACCTTCTTGCTGTGAGGCGAACGTTCTACCCACTGCGCCACTGTGAGGCTACATACATACAGTATACTCAAATTAGTGAGTTTGTGTTTTATGTAACTTTAACTTTTTGTTTTGCATCTCAAGCTTATTAAAGTATCGTAGCAACAAGGTTTGAATATTGAGTACTCCATGCAGAGCCCTGTTTGATTTTAAACAGGCACTTATGAAATTACATTACAGATTAATGATGCTGTCTTACAAGCCAGATCCCTGTGTAGTCAGTATAGGCAAATTTGGAACAGTGTTCATATGAACATTACAGACCACAGATGGACAGGAACTCATTTAAACCTCTACGATGAGGGCATCTGTAAATGAGCTAATACCTCACACCAATAATCTGACAACTGTTTGAGACTTTCCTCTTATAAAGCTGTGTACACTGAAGAAAACAGTGTTAATTACTTCTAGGACTAAAAGACGCTACTGGCACAAGGCTCTGCTTAATAACTAAGGCACATTTCCAGCTCTCTGGTGATTATGTGATGAAAATATTCAAGGCTTAAAACATGAACAAACCAAGGTAGATCTCTGGTCTTTCTTAGCTCCTAGATGAGCATCAAGGGACAAGAGGATTTAATGAGAACCCACAAATAAGAATAGACTGACATGGACTTGTTTTATTTTTATTTGTGTTTTTGTTATCAAAAAGTAAAACAGATGACTAAATCACCTATGATTACATGTAATACTGCATATCATTTGGGTTATTGAAAAGAAAAACACAATTCTGCAGCTGAAGGCAAAAAAAACACTCATAGGGAATGCTTTTATACACTTAAACATCTGTACACTTATGCCACTGGTAGTGTAATAGTAGTAGTATTGTGTAGTATAGTAGTTCATATTGTGGTGGATTACAGTTAACAGTTAAAGCTCACACTCATAACAAGAGAAACCAGGTGGGAACTTCCACACATTCCACACACTTTTATAATGAAATAAATACTAAACAAAACTGAAATATCCCAGTCTTGTCCTCTTTCGTCTTCCACTGTCATCACTCCTCCTTTTATCCTTCCTGGGACTCAAGAACTAACACTTGTCACTTGCCATGCTCCATTCCCACAGCTCTCAGCCCAGCCCCAATCGTAACAAGGACCAAATTTAGTTCTTCCAAAATTAACTAAAACGGAACTTTCAAGAACCAAAGTAATTCCCAGTTCTTGCTCTGCAGACATGCCAAAAAGTGGATATTTCCAATTCTAGGAACATTGGAAAGTTACTATGGCACAAAAGCCCCTTATCTTGCACAAATATGTATCCACTGCCACTGTACTTCAACTGTCTTTAATTATTATAAGCAATTCAAAATAATAATTTAATGCATTGCACATGCAGCATGTACAGTATATTACTGAGTTTACACAGGTGGTGCTAAGAGAGAAAGAGTATAATCTATTTTATTATCTGCATTAAATAATATTTACAAAAATAACTCTATATAGAGCACATTAAATATGGGTACAGTTTAAATATGTGGCCAAATATGGGTCTTTTTTCACTGTAGAGAGGTAGGGTGTATCATGCTCATTCTGCCTAATCTCATCTTAATCTTAAGCACCTATATAGTAGTACTGTATCCACTTTTCTCGGAAAAGTCTTTAGTGTTTTAATAAAACAAATTGAATAAAAAGAAAGATACAGCTTTGGGATTCTCTCCCGAAATAGCCAAGAATGTGGAGGCAACAACATGCAAGGGCAGTGCAGCTTCTGCTTAACAATTGATTACAACCTGTAATGTTGCCGTAATTGAAAAAAAGGGAAAAAACTTTGGAATATTAACCCTTTGATGCATATAATCACACCAGTGTGATCACAGCTGGTCCCTGAAGCATAAACACAGCAAAACTAGTGCCATACAATCTTACGAAACTAGTTCCAACCATGAATGTATGCTGTTAACACTTTAAATAATGGTGTCCTAAGTTAATGTTAGTGTATGTTACTGTAATGTTAGTGTTAACACTGTTTACAGCGGAAGGGAGGAGCTGTTGACATTGACTGGGGATGTTGTCGGACAGTGGAATGAATACTTTGAGAATCTCCTTAATCGCACTGACATGCTCACCTTTGAGGGAGCAGAGACAGGGTTGCATGGGTTTACTCACTCATCACCCAAGCTGAAGTTACTGAGGTAGTTTGCAAGTTTGCAAGTTTCCAGTTTCCAAGTACCTTGGAGTTTTGTTCACAAGTGAGAAAAGGATGGACTGATGCAGCAGTAATGTGGTGGATGTATTGGTCTGTTGTAGTAAAGAAGGAGCTGAGCCAAAAGGCAAACTTCTCAATTTACCATTCAATCTACATTCCTACTCTCACCTATGGTCATGAGTTTTAGGATTTGGTCAAGGATTTGTATGAGAATCCAATTCTTTAACACTGCAAATTCTAAAACAACTCTAAATGCAGAAATTTAGGCGGGATGCATACCCTGAGGGGAATACATACCCCTCACTTTTTTTAGAGACATACCCTTTAGAAACAGGTGATTAATAATTATATGAATGTAAACTTTTGGATCTCAATCAGCTGTTCCCCCTACTTTTAAAATGTCCGCTATGCCCCTGTATATATATATATATATATATATATATATATATATATATATATATATATCACACTAGTAGCAGTGCGATGTGGCTGTATATCGGCACTGGTGGGAGGCGTGCATTGGCACGAGGCTGTCTTAGTGTTCCACCAGTGACGATTCGAGTGTGATATTGCGTTTATACTAGGGATCCTCATTTCGGGTTAATTTTGCCAACCGAAAACCGCTGCTTGTTAACCGAATATTAACCGTTAACTGGTCAGATTAATAATAAATTATTATTTAATTTAAAAACATTATTGACGTGTCTATTTGGTGTGACACATTAAATATTGTATTTTAAAATAGATTTATTTTAACATGTGAACAGCAGCATACAGAACATAACAGAACATCTTCACACACCTGCAGTGTTTCCAACAGCATAGAAAAAAAGAATAAACTAAATAAAAAGAATAAAATAAGATATTTTTTACTTTAATGAAAAACTTAAATTACAAAACGAAAACACTGACTGAATAATTTTTAAGAACCAGCATAGGCTGTTTTTTCCAATCATGTTTTTTTTCTTCTGTCAAATAAAAATATCAGGCTACCTCAAATGATCGATCCATGGAAAATATGCATTTAATTAATCAGCACTGGTTTGGCAACTCGTCTGTCAAACTGCAATAATCTTCTTTCATTTTGCTTCTTTGGCAAACGTGTTGTAGGCACAGAGCCGGCCCAAGGCATAAGCGAACTAAGCGGCTGCTTAGGGCCCCGTGGCAACCAGCAGCCCCCAAGAGTGCATGAAATGAGGGACTTTTGTTTTTGTTTTAGTTAGTTGGGTTGTGGATTAGGGATGGGACAAAATATATGCCAATTTATCATGTTATTTCCAGCCGCGATATACTCTGGAGCCAAGTATCAATATTTATCTAAATTTACAAAAGATCTGAATTAATTTATCAGTCTTTCACACTGACTGCAGCAGTTTACCACTTTAGCTACAGTACATCCATTATGCTTCACGTAATGGCGGATCATCAGATACACCAGCGTCATGTAAACCACTGATAGATGAGCCATTGCAATAGTGAAAATCTCAGGAATACAGACATCTCTTCTGTCCAAGCTGGACCAAGGTATTTGTGTGTTTCAGACATCTAGCTTCCTCGAATTTTCCGCTAGTTTCTCCCTCACAGACACGCTTTCAGTTCGCTAGATCGCTCGCGCGTGCATGCCAGCGGTCAGTGCTGTGACTTCTTACAGGAATATGTGCTCAAACGTTTAATTCCGCAAAATATATATTAGGTAAAGATATCAATAGGACATGAACATATAATTTGAAGGGCCTTGTGTTTATTTAACCCTTACAGACCTTGGCAAAGTCTTGTAGATTGTTTTTTTTTTTGCCAAAACATATTAGGGGAATTAAAAAACGTACAAATGATGCTCTTTTTAAATAGATGAGTAAATAACTAATGTTCTCCACTGCTGAAAACATCATACGTGCTCAGAGGAGTCTGTGCTCACCTCTCTTAGCATTCTGATCAGTTGAAAAAAAAAATTTATCTAGTGGGAATGCATGATTTTTTATTAAAAATTAACCAGGGCTAAGCATAAAATGTTTCCATGTTTACATAAAATAAGTTGGTCAAGTTGTAATAAGGGTTTTAAGTTTACAGAAAACTAGAAAGCAATAAATTGCTATTTTGACAGTGTTTTCTTAAATGCATTTTCCACAAAGTTGAGATTCTGCTGCTGATAGAGATGTGCTCTTTTCAGTCACAAACTGCTCTCTGCATATCAGCATTTTCAGCTTGTTTGACTGCTGTGCGCTTGTTTTACATTGTTGCAATTCTATAAATGTGCTGTTAATAAAAGAACTGCATCTTAACTTTGTTGATGCATTTTCCCCCTTCATCTACAAAAATCGTGATATATCGTGGTTGGTGTTCTTGTGATCGATCGATATATTGCAGAATCATTGATATCGTGATTGAAGCAACAGTGCACAGCACAGCAGCAAAATGCTTTTTCATAAACTTGGTGATAAAAAATAAGCTTCTGATTTATACATTTGGTTTAAATTTCTTATTACACAGCCATGTACTGCGGATCATTGATAGTTGGTAAATACACTGCAAAAATGCTTTTCTTTCTTATAGTTTTTGTCTTGTTTCTAGTCCAAATATCTAAAGATTCTTACACCAATAAACATTTTCTACACAGATTTTTAGTCAAAATTATGTGGGTTTTTCATAAAAAAAAAAACTTAATAATCTGCCAATTCGGGTAAATAAAATTCGGGTTATTGGTTTTGGTTTTAAATAAGATTATATCTCATTGGCAGACTAATTTGTTTGTTTTCCAAAAAGAATTCCCTTAATTTAGAATTATTTCTGAAAACTGAACAATATTTTCTAGATATTTTGTAATATGCTATATGCAAATATGTCTAGAAAATGCTTCCTGATTTAATTAGATTTTGATTTAAATAGATTTTTTTGTCAGGTGTCTGTTCTGTTGTTGTGTTTCATGTGCTTTTTCCCTTGTCATGTAATTCCTTTGTTCTGTTTTCCCACCGTTTTTAGTGTTCATTTATTCCACCTGTGTCTCACCCATGTGTATCATCTGTCCCATTAGCCCTTGTGTATTTATACCCTTCTGTTTGTTGCATTCATTGTCCGGTATTGTAGTGTCTATGCCCGGAGTATTGTCTACATGTCGTGTTGTCCATGCTGTCGTCACACCATGTCCTCCCAGAGTTTCCTGTTTCTTCCTTTGCCTGTGTTTGTTGTGTTTGTTAATAAATTCGTGTTTCACTTCATCCTGTGTTCTCGTGCCTTCATGTCCCTCAACCCGAGCGTGACAGAATACCGGACCCAAAAAGTTGTGGCGTATTTTCCCCCGATTTTTTTCTTTTTTATAGTCTTTTTGCCCCTCAGTGTTTTCTTTTCATCCCCGCGTATTCCTATGGACCCCATCCACCACTCCGAAATTCCTCACCTCCTGCTGGAGCAGGGGGAAAGCAGCCCTGAGGACCATAGAATAGCGACTGTAACCAGCTATCCGGGCGACGTGCTCTGCATGTCTTTCAATACCGCTCGCAGGGCACGGTCGTCCGAAGATGATCCTTGGGGCTTTATCGCCGCTAATGTGGAGTGGACACTGGCGAGAAATTCACTACCTTTCTCCACCTGCATGGAGGAAAACCTCGTCTGTGCCACTCCCGACCCAGTGACCAGCCAAGCACCACCTATCTGCAGGGAGCGCTTGCCAGAGCCCACTGCAGACGGAGAGCCACCCCCATCACCACCTAGAGCGACAGAGCGGAGTTGCACCAAGATGGAGGAGCTCAATTTACCGTCTGACCAGGCCAAAAGGGGGAGTCCTGGCAGACTTCAGTGAGGATGGCGAGAGTCCCGCCCACCCCTCCTCTACAGATGGGCAGCTGCTGGACACTGGAAAGTTGCTCACAGACTTCTGGAGCGAAATCTTGTCCCTTCCGCTGTTTAAGTACAGCCATTATATTCTTCCGTGTCAACTGTTTCCAGACAGTTTTTTTAATCCTAGTTCCCCATGATACCCCCAGCTCCAGAGTCATGAGTAGCTTCCCACGGCCTCTCAGGACTGCAGCCAGTCAGCGAGCTCCAGCACTGCTGCAGTCAGCCAGCTTCCCAGCTCTCCCTCATGCTCCAGATATGGAGCTCGCTTTTGGGTGCTGCCTGCCAGCGTCGCCCTCTGGAGGGTGTCGCCCAGCATCAGCTCCTCCAGCCTCCGAGCTGCCGACACCACCTCGGCCCTTCGACTCTAGGGCTTCGCGTTGGCTCACTCCTCCCTCGTCTCCGTCGTGGGCCGTCTGCCCACCAGCTCTGCCAGGCTCCCTCATCCCTCCGGCTCCACCTTGGTCAGTCGTCGCCCTTCCTACACCTCTGGACTCCACTCCTTTGACTGCCCCTCGTCGCACCGTCCTACCGGCTGCGTTGAGCTCCTCCTTCCCTCCAGCTACGCCTTGGTCCTCTGTCGCTCTGGCTCCGCCACGGGCTTCTGGAACCCCGCCGTCGCCTTGCTTGGGTGAGCCGCCTGCTTCACCCTGGCCCTCAGGGACCTCGGCGTCACCTTCACCCTACGGCTCTCCGTCCCCTCCTTGGGCTCCACCGCCAACAGCGGCGTCTCCCTCGGTCGGCCCCCTGGAGTCGGCAGCCACTCCTCCTCCATGGTCCCTCCCTTCCTTGACTCCGCCTGGGGCCGTCATTCTGGCTGTGTCCTGGGTCTTCCTGCTCCAGCTCCCTTCCTGTTTCCCCATCCTAAAGACTCCTTCCTGAGACTCCTCCCTGGCACCCTCCCCTTCCACCCTCCCTTATATTTTTGTTGTTACTGTGTTGAAGCCTTCATAAGGGGGGGGGGGTACTGTCAGGTGTCTGTTCTGTTGTTGTGTTCCATGTGCTTTTTCCCTTGTCATGTGATTCCTTTGTTCTGTTTTCCCGCCGTTTTTAGTGTTCATTTATTCCACCTGTGTCTCACCCCTGTGTATCATCTGTCCCATTAGTGTCTGTGCCCGGTGTATTGTCTACGTGTCGTGTTGTCCATGCTGTCGTCACCCCATGTCCTCCCAGAGTTTCCTGTTTCTTCCATTGCCTGTGTTTGTTAATAAATTCGTGTTTCATTTCATCCCGTGTTCTCGTGCCTTCATGTCCCTCAACCCGAGCGTGACATTTTTATGATATTTGAAATACAAAATACAAAAAAAAATAATTCAGTGTTAATATTTATATCCATTTCAAAAAAATATCTTTATTGTCACTATTTTTGATTGTTTGGCAGCGTCTTGTGACTGAATAATAATAATAATAAGTATGCTATTGGATACTTACAGCCGTTTTTGTTTCTGTCAACATTAATTACAGCTCAGATTAATGTTTTGTGCCTATTTAGTTTTGTGACAAGTAGTCATATAAAAAGTGGGGTCAATAGGCAGTTGTTTTTGCAGAATAATATTTAGAATAATCTTAAAACATATTTTATGACGCAAGCAGCACAGCTACAGCAAATAAAATCGATGTGTGTTTTAAATTTATAGTGTGCAAATAAACAAGGATTCACGATAATTTGTCATATTGTTTGCACCAAGGGTGCCACAAATAAAATCCTGCTTAGCGCCCCCTGAAGGCTTGGGCCGACCTTGTGTAGGCACGTGTGGTTGCACATGTTCCCGCGAGTTAACAAATATGTGTTGAACATTTAGGAACCTATCACACCGAATGTGCCTTTCTGTTCCAAAAAACGCAAGGCGCACCACACTGCCTTTTTTGTTGACAAGAAAAGAAGTGCGGTGCTTTTTTATGTCACTAGGAAATGACTGAATCAGCTGACCTGTATTGTGCGCGAGTGTTGCTGTCAATGTTGTTATAATTGTAATATTTAATTACATTGTGATATTCAAGATTTGAATTCAAGAAAGTCATACAGCTCTCTATAACTTGAAACAGCAACCACTATTCTCTCCTCCATCATTAAAAGTTCTCCGTAGTCGTCTTGACAACACAAACACTGCAGGCACCTCAACGGAAACCCTGCCTCTGCTTTCATTTGATTGAAGAATGAAAAAGGCTTTTATTTCAACTGCGAGCACACATCGCGCAACAGCAAAAACGCAAGGCGCGCAGGGCGCATAAGCAGTCCGTTAAACACTCGCGCCCGTTAGTAAACCATTCAAAAGATGTGCCTCTCAACGCAAAAAGCGCGTTCGCTGTGATCAGCCCCTTATGCAGCCAAACTTTAAAAATATATAAAATAATATTTTTTAATCATTTAACTGATACCATTAATCGGTTACAAACGCACCCTTTTGGTTAACGGTTAATTGGTTATTTTGAGCATCCCTAGTTTATACAACAATTCGACGGCATAATTGTGTGTATAAAAAAGAAAATCAAACACGGAGAGTCTCCAAACCCTTTTGTAAGAGAAACTACTTCACATCTGCAGCTGATGTCAGAACAGCAGAAGCCGTTACTAATTTACTGCCATCATTTTAGAGCTAGTATTTGAATGATTCTCTAGCGTAATGTCTAAAGTGAAGACAAAACAGGTGATTTTGCTGATTTGCTCAGTTGCTGACATTTTAAGATTATAAGGCTGAACGTGACATGAAATGCCATCAATCTACAGAGATATCTCCCAGTATTTGATAATTTGATCAGCTGCAGTTTGAAATTATGCTGGTTTTATCTTTAGGTTTATTATGCATCTCTGTCGCCATTTTGTGGATGAACATCGTCAACCGTCTATGCTCCAAGACAGGCTAATGGCCGCAGATGATTTTATTTATCAAACTGTAGAGTGTTCTCTGCTTGTCGCTGTATATGGGTGGAGTAATACACAACAGTGAAGGGTTAAGAGGCGGTACGAGTGTTGTTACTGGCAGAATATTGCACATCAGCCAATTAGATTCAAGAACCAGACAGAACTGTTGTATAAATATATATATATATATATACTCTACAGTTTGACAAATATTGCTGCTGTTGGACGACATGATGTACTTTTGAGGCTTTTTTAGTCGAGAATGTAGTTGTTTAGATTGCAACTATGCAGTTTTTTTTTATAAGTATACTACCTATTTTTCAATATTTATAATTTCTGTGAGAATTTCTGTCATTGAGCAGACCAAAGACGGTTGATGCTGTCCATCCACAGGATGGCGACAGAGACCGCATGATAAGCCCTTAGAGGAGGAAAAAGTCGATCTCTCTTTTTTGTATGTTGTAGTGCTGTATTTATACCATAGTAATGAAAACCGGATATGGCCATCTGTTTCTAATAAGTCTCCAGTTTTTGCTACTGCAGACTAGTTCAGTAAACAGAAAAAAAGAAATACCCGCATGTGTTTATCGTTTTTCCTTATCACAAACACAACAGTAATTTGGTAGTGATTGCGCTGCTTTTTCAGGGTTAATTATTGTGATTTCCTGATTGCAGAGAAATACTAGGAAATCTCTGTAGACTGATGGCATTTCATGCCGTTTAGCCTTATAATCTTAAAATGTGAGCAAAATCACCTGTTTTGTCATCTCTTTAGACTTTACGCTAGAGAATCATCCAAATACTAGCTCTAAAGAGATGTGTGTGAAGTAGCAACGGTTTCTGCTGTTCTGACGTAAGCTGCAGATGTAAATGTTTGATCTTCTTTTTTATATACACGATTATGCGTCGAACTGTTGTATAAATGCAATATCGCACTCATAGCAGTGTACATGGCTGTATATCGTCCCTGGTGGGACACTAAGGCACTTGGCCTGCGGCCTCATGCCAATGCACGCCTCCCACCAATGCCGATATACAGCCACATCGCACTGCTACTTGTGTGATATTGCTCATATATATATATTAATAAAGGGTCTAAGCCGAAATGAAAAGGAATGAATGAATGAATGAATATGAAAAAGCACAAATTTTGATCCATATTATTACAATATGTCAAAGAATAAGCAAACACATTTTGTTCATTTACTAAATAATGGAAAAGGGGTAAACCCAACCAGTTTGAGATGGATAGTGGAAAAATACAAATATTTAAAATTGCAATTATACATTTTTTGGATTTATTTAACATCATCATTTATGTGCAGATTTTCATTTAAACAAACTAATTTATGGTCTGTTGCAAACGCACAACAATGCAAATTAAATTCACAACAGATTATAATCAGTAATCAGTTCTAGATTATCAACTCCATGCTGCTTAACTCTCTCTTCTTAAAAAATTATTTCCTCATATTTAAATCCATTTGAAGGGGTCCAGCTGAGAAATAGCCTATTTTCTGTACTATCCTATTAAATAAGGTGACACTTTCGAGTACTGTGAACAGGCAAAATGAGGAGTAAACTAAATATTCAGAGACAGAAACATGTCTGTAGAAGAAAGATATGAATGTATCTGGACACATTTGATATTTGTTCAGGATTGTTAAACTGAAATACCAAGACTTTATTTGCCACTCTGTGTTGAGCAGATAAAGAAAGAGCCCAGAAACAGGAAAGGCTAAAGGGGTTTCAGTGTAATCATGTGTTCTGGATTGTGGACTATAGCGACTTGATACGCAGAATATCATCAGCGCATTCAAAGTGACAATGGCTGATCCACTAGAGTGGGTGTTTCTGGAAGACTGGATAAATATAAAAGGGGTTAACAATCTCTTCAAAATATGCGCACACGCTTCATCATTTATGCATCCATACACATTCAAATACTTGAAGTGCAGATCAAAATAAAACGTTATCAGTCTCGAAAACCATATTAATATTTATAGCCACGCTTTCCATATACTTGTATAGATACAGCATGTCTGTGAGCTTGTGTTTAAGAGCTATACATGCTGCTGTGTCTTTGTCGCCATGACAACAGAGAGTTCGAAGTCAGAGCAGGGCTATATGGATCCTGACGCAGAGATTTCTGCAAATAAAGAGAAAACAGATTACAGTAGACTGCACATACAAAGAATGCACATGTATAATTATGATACATATTTGTGTCAGAGGAGGATATAACATCTAATTAATTAGACTTCAAACAATGTGTCATTTGCTAGATATTAACCTACTTTAGATTACATGCATTTACTATGTTCTAATGATTAAGATAATCATTTATTGTTTTGCACTTGAACCTACTTTGCATCAAATGTCTTTACTAGCTACAGTTTGATGGACAGTTGCACAAGTACAACGATTTAAAACAACACTTAATTCATATTCTGGAGTTATTTAATATACCCAGTGTAAGAAATGTTTGTGCTCAAATTTCCATTGAACAAATGTGTTTCAGATTTCTATGGTCTGCTGTGAACACATGGTAATGCTAATTTAATTCAGAACAGTTATAGATTTTAAACTCCACTTACAACAGCAATTACTTAAAATGGAAAGACGTGCTGCTTAGCCCTTCTTAAAAAATAATTTCTCTTTCAATTCAAATCCATTTGAAGGGATCCAGCTGAGAAAGAGCCATTTTTTGTACTATCCTATTAAATAATGTGACACTTTAAAGTGCCGAAGGATGACTAAATGAAGAGAAAGAATAGAGAGAACAAGGATGAACATCTGTCTCACCAAGAAAGCATAAGCAGCGGATATTGATGTTGAAATACAGACATTTACTAAGAACACAATTTAGCCTTTTATTTGTGATGTCTTAAAATAATACAAATTCAATATAGAAATAATAAATTATTACAAACCATTTATCATTTGCCAATAAACACAATGTAGATGTATATTTGATACCTGTACATTAAATGTCCTTACTATGTACACAACCTGACAAATGCCTTGTCGTCGATCCCAGCTGTAAGAGCAACAAATAATAACTTGACTTCTAGTTCATAGTTCATAGATCATTTGGAAAAGTGGCAGAAGGTAGATTTTTCCAATGAATCATTTGTTGAACTGCATCCCAATCATCACAAATATTGCAGAAGACATATTGGACCCCACATGGACTCAAGATTCTCACATAAATCAGTCAAGTTTGGTGAAGTAAAAATCATGGTTTGGGTTACATTCAGTATGGGGGCGTGCGAGAGATCTGCAGAGTGTATGGCAACATCAACAGCCTGAGGTATCAATACATTTGTGCTGCCCATTACATAGGGCAAATTCTTCTGCAGGATAGCACTCCTTCTCATACTTCAGCCTCCACATCAAAGTTCCTGAAAGCAAAGAAGGTCAAGGTGCTCCAGGATGGCCAGACCAGTCACTAGACATGAACATTATTGAGCATGTCTGAGGTAAAATGAAGGAGGAGGCATTGAAGATGAATCCAAAGAATCTTGATGAACTCTAGGAGTCCTGCAAGAAGACTTTCTTTGAGTTATTTGATTTATTGCAGAGATGTATGGATGCAGTCGTCCAAGCTCATAGGAGTAATACACAATATTAATTATTTTTCCACTGCACCATGACTTTATATTCTATATTGTACATTATTTCTGTTAATTGACAAGCAAAGTCAGATCTTACTGTCCTAATTATTCATTCATTCATTCATTCATTCATTTTCATTTCAGCTTAGTCCCTTTATTAATCTGGGGTCGCCACAGCGGAATGAACCGCCAACTTATCCAGCATATGTTTTACACAGCAGATGCCCTTCCAGCTGCAACCCATCTCTGGGAAACATCCATACACAGCCATTCACACTCATACACTACGGACAATTTAGTCTACCCAATTCACCTGTACTGCATGTCTTTGGACTTGTGGGGGAAACCGGAGCACCCGGAGGAAACCCACGCCAACACAGGGAGAACATGCAAACTCCACACAGAAACGGCAACTGACCCAGCCGAGGCTCGAACCAGCGACCTTCTTGCTGTGAGGCGAACGTGCTACCCACTGCGCCACTGTGAGGCCCCTGTCCTAATTAAATAATTAAAAATCAAGGCATGATCTCATTTTATTTGGGCAAAATTAGCATAATCTAGAGGCCTTTGCCTTTCACATAAACCACTTCTGATACCAAATAATCAACTAGGCGACAAGACTTTTGTCAGCTATTGTACTAACATTTAAAGTCTGCAATTACATTAAAACTTACTTTTCTTATTGTATATAGTAGTGCTTGTTAAAACAATGTATATTGTGAAAAAAGAATGAATTATTCTTTACTTTTAATTTCATAGATGCATTATAGTATGTCTTGTTTGAGAGGTCACTGTTTGCATGTATTTTTATGCTCACATCTTGATGCCTGAAACCTTGGATGCATATTTCAGACCTTTATGCCTGCTTCTGTCTGAAATTATTCCTTATTTCCTTAGGGAGTGCACAAATTGATTCAAGAGGGCTATGGCTGATACTAAAAGCTTGTCGGACATAGAGAAGTGGGGCAGGGTTTGCAAAGGGTTGATTCCTGGAGGGCCGCAGCCCTGCAGAGTTTAGTTCCAACCCTGCTTCTACACACATACCTGTAGGTTTCAAACAAGCCTAAATAACTCAATTAGTTCAAGCCTAAAGAACTCAATTAGTCTTTCCAGAACTGAGTTTGACACCTGTGATTTAATGATTGGCACTTAAAGCTACTTTAAATCAAATGTTTTTGTTGGCGCCAATAGCCTAGTGGCTAAGTGCACTGACATAAATCACTGTGTTGTCACAGTGATCTGAGTTTGATTCCCGTTTTGAGGTCCTTTGCCGACCTTTCCCCTCTCTCTGCTCCCAATACTTTCTAAATTTCTACTCCTAATTACTTACTAAATGTTTTTGCTGTATCCTAACATTTAACATGATCCATTTTAGCACGTATTGTATACATATTTGCTTGTATATTACGTAAAGAATAATGAGCGTGTTTCTGTATTTATGTGTATTGTATTAGGAATAGATTACGTGCTTTCCGTATTAGTTTGTTAACCAAACAGAATATACTGTACTTTTGTTGGCAAAATTTCTGGAACATTTGCCTTTCTATGCACATGAACTCTAATGACATGCCAATCTTAATCTGTAGGGTTAAAAATGTAGTTGGTTTACGCTTTGCTGCAATAACAGCTTCAGCTCTTCTGGAAAGGCTTTCCTCTAGGTTTAAGTCTTTATGGGAATTGTTTCCCATTTCTCTAGAAGCAAATTTGTGAAGTCAGACTGGCACTAATGTTGGATGAGAAGGTCTGGCTCTCTTTCCACACTCTAATTCATCCCAAAGGTTTCTGTTGTGTTGAGGTCAAGACTAAGCTCACTCATCCATGTCTTTATGGACCTTGCATTGAGCACTGGTGTGCATTCATGTGGGAAGTGAAACATCCCTAAACAATTGCAAACATGAAATTGTCCAAAATGGCGTGGGATGTTGAAGCAATAAGAGTTCCTTTCACTGGAGCTAAGGGAACTAAATGGAACCCATAGAAAACAATCCCACAACATTATACCCCTCCACCAAAACTTTACATCTTGCATAAGGCAAGTTCTGTTATTCTGGCAACCACCAAACCCAGATTCGTCCATCAGATTTCCATAAAAAGAAGCATTAATGGTCACTCCAGAAAACACATCTCCACTGCTCTAGAGTCCAGTCGCGGTGTGCTTTACACTCTCTGCATCCTACACTCTCAGAAATAAAACTACAAAATCTGTCACTGGGACGGTACATTTTTAAAAGGTATATTTTTGTTCCTAACAGGTCCTTAAATGTACCTATTAATACCTAAAACGTACAAATGTGTACCTTAAGTACAAAAGTGAAAAGGTACCACCCCAGTGAAAGATTTTGTACTTTTATTTCTGAGAGTGTACACTTTGCATTGCACTTGCTAATGTAAGCATTGGATGCAGCTTCTCGGCTATGGAAACCAATTCCAAGAAAAACAGTTGACTGGAATATTTAGTAGTGAGGAAATTTCATGATTGGACATACTGCACAAGTGGCAACCTTACAGTACAAAGCTTGAATTCACTGAACTCCCCAGAGCGACTCTTTCTTTCTCAATTATTTGTAGAAGCAGTCTGCATGTTGTTTGAATTGATAGGTTTAGGTTTATAGGTTTAAGGTTTATAGCTTCTCAATATCCTCCATTGATTCCTCAATTCCTTGCACATCCATCCTACAACCCAGAAATCGGTTGATCTTCTCAGCCATCTTGTTCTTAGAACATCTCAATTCTCTAATTGCACTGATTGAAGAGCTGAGGAAGGAGAAGAGAGTTGTAACGGATCAAAGAGAAGACAAAGGCGGATTTACAGAAAAAAATTATATTTAATGATACTTTAAACAAACAATGTAAAGGAGGTTGTTCAGAACGGAAATATCATCAATACCAACGTAATGAAAGAAAAACAAAACAAACTGAACTTAACTTCGGGTGGTAACTGAAACAAAATGATGCCGGTGGAGGTAAACAGTACAGGATACACAGGATGAGATAATAGACGGGATGACAGACAAACCGGTAAGCAGACAGACAGGATACAACGACAGGTAAAGGCTATCAAGCTGAAGAGAAATTAGTCCGGGTACTAACAAGTAGATCAGACAGTGAATGTTCCAGGCTTAGCGTGAGCGGGGTGATGAGCAACAGGTGAAGGTGATTAGAATTCTGGTGATTGGGGCTGTGCAGGTGCTGTGAATGAATCTGACGGTCCGAAAGGATTCCTGATAAGAGGAGGTTCCTGAGGAGTTATGAGCATGGATACACAGTTCATCTGGAATCTTTCACTGACTCTAAGGCTAGGTTCAATTAGGCTTATGTACAGTCATGGCCAAAAGCTTTGAGAATGACACAATTATTAGTTTTCACAAAGTTTGCTGCTAAACTGCTTTTAGATCTTTGTTTCAGTTGTTTCTGTGATGTACTGAAATATAATTACAAGCACTTCATACGTTTCAAAGGCTTTTATCGACAATTACATGACATTTATGCAAAGAGTCAGTATTTGCAGTGTTGGCCCTTCTTTTTCAGGACCTCTGCAATTCGACTGGGCATGCTCTCAATCAACTTCTGGGCCAAATCCTGACTGATAGCAACTCTGCACTGGTGGCACTCCAGCTGAATCCTCTGTAGGAGACGATCCTGGCGCTTGCTGGACTTTCTTGGACGCCCTGAAGCCTTCTTAACAGGAATTGAACCTCTTTCCTTGAAGTTCTTGATGATGCTATAAATTGTTGTTTTAGGTGCAATCTTGGTAGCCACAATATCCTTGCCTGAGAAGCCATTTTTATGCAACGCAATGATGGCTGCATGTGTTTCTTTGCAGGTCACCATGGTTAACAATGGAAGAACAATGATTTTAAGCATCAGCCGACTCTTGACATGTCAAGTCTGCTATTCTAACCCAATCAGCCTGACATAATGATCTCCAGCCTTGTGCTCATCAACATTCTCACCTGAGTTAACAAGACGATTACTGATTATGAAGACTTTTTTCAGCATTATGCAATTCAAACTATGCAATTCATCTGATCACTCTTCATAACATTCTGGAGTATATGCAAATTGCTATTATAAAAATTTAAGCAGCAACTTTTCCAATTTCCAATATTTATATAATTCTCAAAACTTTTGTCCACAACTGTACACAATATGTGTACTGTATGAAGTAAATTAAGCACGTTGTCAGATTATGTTTAATATAATTATTTCACAGACAACCGTTGCGTTTTCTATGAACTGGTTTTGCTAGTACTGTGCATGTTGGTGTTTAAAACCTAAAATACGTGTTTTGTGATTGAGAACACTGATAATTTGTCATTTTTGATGACCGCGATAGGCATCTTTTTGACCACAATGTAGTGAACTCATCAAGGATTAACGAGCAGCAGCAGCAGATTGAACTGTGAAGGCAGAGCTCACCTGTGTTGAAATTTTTATTGTTTGCCGAGTCTGATAACCTAACCTATTGTTAATTCATAAAAGATTTTATAAACAACATAGGCTGTATCCAGTCAAAACTCAAGGTGAAACGCTGCCTACTGGCATATTGAAGGATTTTGTCCTTAACAAAAACGTTTAAAGAGAGCATTGACCTGTTGCATTTGGTTTTGTTAATGTATTAATTATTTAAGTGAAATATAGCTATTTCATGTAGGTCTACAGTGTATCCGGAAAGTATTCATAGTGCTTCACTTTTTCCACATTTTCTTATGTTACAGCCTTATTCCAAAATGGATTAAATTCATTTCCTCAACATTCTACACACAATACCCCATAATGACAATGTGAACAAAGATTTTTTTTAAATTGTTGCAAATGTATTAATATAAAACCTGAAAAATCACATGTATATAAATATTTACAGCCTTTGCTCAATACGATGTTGATGCACCTTTGGCAGCAATTATAGCCTCAAGTCTTTTTGAATATGATGCCACAAGCTTGGCACACCTGTCTTTGGGAATTTTTCCCATTCCTCTTTGCAGTTCCTCTCAAGCTCAAGGTTGTTTGGAAAGCGACGGTGTACAGCCATTTTCAGATCTCTCTAGAGATGTACAATAGGATTTAGGTCTGGGCTCTGACTGGGCCACTCATATTTTGCCGATGTGCTCTGGGTCATTGTCCTGCTGTAAGATGAACCATCGCCCAAGTCTGAGGTCAAGAGCACTCTGAAGCAGATTTTCATTCAGGAGGTCTCTGTACATAGCTGCATTCATCTTTCCCTCTATCCTGACTAGTCTTCCAGTTCCTGCTGCTGAAAAACATCCCCACAGCATGATGCTGCCACCACCATCCTTCACTGTAGGGATGGTATTAGCCTGAGTGGTTGAGTGGTGCCTGGTTTTCTTCGAATGTAACGCCTGGCATTCACTCCAAAGAGACCAGAGAATTTAGTTTCTTATGGTCTGAGAGTTGTTCAGATGCCTTTTGGCAAATTCCAGGTGTGCTGCTATGTGCCCTTTACTAAGGAGTGGCTCCCATCTGGCCACTCTACCATACAGCCCTGATTGGTGGATTGCTGCACAGATGGTTGTCCTTGTGTAAGGTGCTCCTCTCTCCACAGAAGAACCCTGAAGCTCAGACAGAGTGACCACTGGGTTATTGATCACCTCCCTGACTAAGGTCCTTCTCCACCGATCACTCAGCTTAGATGGCCGGCCAGCTCTAGGAAGAGTCTTGGTGGTTCCAAACATCTTCCACTTACGGATGATGGAGGCCACTGTGCTCATTGGAACTTTCAGAGCAGCAGAAAAATTTCTGTAACCTTCCCCAGCCTGCATGTCAACCCTGGGACTTTATATAGACAGGTGTATGCCTTTTCAAATCATGTCCATTCAACTGAATTTACCACAGGTGAACTCCTATTAAGCTGCTGAAACATCTTAAGAATGATCAGTGGAAACAGAACGTACCTGAGCTCAATTTAGAGCTTCACGGCAAAGGCTGTGAATACTTATGTACCTGTGATTTTTCAGGTTTTTTATTTTTAATAAATTTGCAACAATTAAAAAAAATACTTTTTTCACATTGTCATTATAGGGTATTGTGTGTAGAATTTTGAGGAAATGAATTTAATCCATTTTGGAATAAGGCTGTAACATAACATTTTTTGGAAAAAAGTGAAGCGCTATGAATACTTTCTGGATGCACTGTATGTATTTTATTGTTTTTATATATGAAATTTGATTATGGTGGTATTTTTAATGAACAGTCCTTTTTTTGGATTATAGGTTAATGGTTAATGTTTGGTTAACGAGCACCAGTTGTCATTCATAAAATCTTCAAAATGAACAACCTTCAAATTTTGAGGGTAAAGTATTTGCCCAGTCCGGTGTGCTATTTTGCTTTACCACCGGGGAATAGAGGATGTTTGCAGCATGAACCAGTACAGAATAATGATGCGTGTCAATCAAAAAATAAGTAAAAGTCACATGAATTCCTACATTGCCGTTTACACTGCAGTCAGATTGCAAAACATCAGATCTGTATCTGATTTATTACCGCTTATGAAAGCGGCACTGCATTGTGGGACATATAGATGCTGTCTACATATGAAGCACACTGGCTCCCTCGGTCAAAATCAAGGGGTTGAGGAATGAATTAAAGAAATAGCTCACTCAAAAATGGAAATTAGCCCATAATTTACTCACCCTCAAGTCATCCTCGATGTATATAACTTTTTTCTGTCAGATGGAGTAGTTTTAAATTTTATCCTGCCTCTTCCATGCTGTATAATGGTGTTGGATTGTGGCTTTTATTTTGAAGCTTCCAAAAGTCCATACATTCATTGTAAAATTAATCTATACACCACCAGGGGGTTAATACATGTGTTATGTAGTGGATCTGGGGTTTTTGTAACAAAAATAATTACAAATTTTAAATTATAAACTCCCAATCACTGACTTCTAGCAGCCAAATGCAAGCTATGTGCAACTGTATACAACATATGATGCATGACGTACAACACATTACAGTACAGCTGAAGCTCTGGGAAAAGACTCATCTTGCTGGAAACCCCTTACCACACAGTTTGTTTACCGCAGAAGATGATGACTAACAAGAATACTAGTTGGATTGGTGTTCCTGTATAACATTATATGGTATATTACTCTTACAATCCTACACTGTACTTGTCTCTACCCATTTTACAGCATATGTTTTATATGTCAGTCAGGAAATCAGTGATTGGAGTTTACAATTGAAAGATTATAAATACTTGTGTTACAAAAACAAATTGATACACTTGCTAAGGCATGCGTTTACCCCCTGGAGCATATGGGTAGGTTTGATGATGAATTCTGCACTAAATAAATAAATAAAAGCCACTATCTAACATCATTATACAGCATGGACGAGCCATGATACTATTTAAAACTACTCATCTGTTCTGTTCATCTGAGAAAAGTTATATACGGAAGATGGCTTGAGGGTGAGAAAATTATGGGGTAATTTTCACTTTTGGGTGAACTATTCCTTTTAATAGGTTAAATAAAAATTGGGACAAAGTCGCTCTGGATAAAAGTGTATATCAAACAATTAAAATTTTAATTGTAAATGTATTCAAAAAATTGTCAGTTTAAAAACATTTACAATTAGACAGGTGGATCTGGAGGAGGTGGAGTTTATATAATACTGCATTTATAAAAATATAGGGCTGACGCTAGTGATGGATTCTTGAAAGCTATGTGGAATATTTACTTTCGTCAGACATGTAGAGATGAAAAGATTTTGACAAGAAGGCATGTAAACACACACACGTATACACACAGAGTGATTGCATACTGAGATAAGGCTGCCAGCACTGACATTTTTGAGCAAGAAACATGATTTCTCTTTGCTTTTGACATTTCCCAAAGGTAGACGGTAAAAGCAAGAAGGAAGAAGAAGAAAAAAGAGCAAAGGAAAGCGAGAGTGGGGGAAGAAGAGATGCCCGAGGACAAGCGTTGAGTATTATTAATGACTGGTAGCACAGAGCAGGAGAAGGAGAAGTCAGAGTTGCTCTAGACAGAGACAATTACCAAACCCGCTCTGATAGAAATCCATTCCTCACAGATCTGCTGCAGGAAGAAGATAAACTCTTTCATGCAAGAAAAGACTAAGGAGACCAATTAAAAAGAAAAGAATGTTTAATTTTTTTCTCCATCGCAATTTTTAAACGTGCTTGCCTATTTTCTGCTAAATGAAGACTTCCAGGCCAGCTTTCCCTTTTCCTGCACATGACTCTCTCTGCTAATTAAAAGGTTCTTCTGTCTCTTTCACACATTTCCTACTGAGTGACAGCCAAGTGGAAATCAGCAACGGGCACTGAGAGCACAACAATGAGAGGGTTTAAAAGCTGAAGTCTTGCAGGTTTTACACACATTTACACTCTCTGCAAGGCTTAAAGAGCTTAATTCATATTTAATTAAATAGCAAGGGATGTCAACCTGGAGGAAATGTGGGAGGAAATAATACAATTAGTGATGAGTATTAGTTAAATGTGCAGAAAAACAACTTTATTCATGGGTGATTCTTCAACTTCAGTTGTTTTTAATCATCTGTGATACTTTCTTTTCTTTTTATATTAAGATAATAATAAATTTATATAGCTATAACAATTTCTTTGTTTATGTTTTGCTACTTATGAAAATGCCTACGCTAATGATATTACTATGGGTAAAAGTTTTCTTTTTACAATAATGACTTTCTATCTCATACATTTAAATAAAATGTTGATATAAACCAAAAGCTTATTGTAATACTTATTACGTAATTATGTTTTTAAAATCACAATTATTACTTTGCATCTTATATTTTTGACCTTTGATAATAAAATGATTTTAATTTTGATCATTTGATTTTGATCATTTTGTCTCATAATTAAAACACAAAATAAAATCAACAATTATTAAATAAAATCTTAAGTTACCTTATTTTATTTAAGCTAATAATTTTAAATTCTTGGTACATACATGCTCATGCTCTACTTGAATTGTGCTATTCACGCGTAAATAGACGCTTGAACATTCTGAGTTTGAACATTTTGAGTTGAACATTGTGAAATTTCACAATAGAAGCGGATTCGCATCATCTGTCTGCCCGGTGACTCTAGTTTTGCTGCTAAATGGCTAACATTGGATTTTATTGAGAGTAGCTGTGCTTTATGTGCTTTCAGAAGGTTGAAAAACAATGTAGATTCGTTTCGGCGCCATGTCTGAGTGCACTAGACCCTTTCAGAGGTGCACCCAGCTCTGTGAGTTCATAAACTCCTCCAGAAACTCTGCCTGGATGATGGAAGCTTTCAGCGGTGCTTCCAATGGTGAGCCGAGCCCAGTTTGATGAGCTGTTGTCGGAGTCGGCAGGAGGGTTTCCCCTCGGGACACCAACTCCAGGTGCTACGTCATAATCATGCGCTGCAGATACCATATGCCCTAGGAGCCTTTGAAAAAGTTTTAGTGGGAGCCCTATATTCCTGTCAGAATGTTTTAGACAGGTCAGCATCAGCCCAGCGCACTCTTTGGTAAGGCACGCTGTCATGAAGATAGAGTCCAGCTCCATCCCGAGATAACAGGTGGTTTGCATGGGGGTGAGCATGTTCTTCTCTCGGTTGACCCAAAGCCCTAACTGTTCAAGGTACCAGAGCACCATGTCCCTGTGCATAATCAATTGATCGCGTGACTGAGCTAAAACAAGCCAGTCATTGAGATAATTGAGTTTGTGGATACCCGTGAGCCGAAGAGCCGTTAGGGCACCCTCCACGAGTTTGGTGAAAACCCGCAGAAACGGGGAGAGCCCAAAGGAGAGGACCTTGTACTGCCATGCTTGTCCTTCGAACGCAAACCAGAGAAACAGCCAGTAGTGTGGAAGAATGGAGACATGAAAATACACATCCTTCAGGTCTATAGCTGCAAAACAATCCTGAGGATGGACCTCTGTGTAAGCATCCTGAACGACATCTTGTGCAGATAATAGTTCAGAATGCGAAGATATAGGATTCGTCGTAACCCACCGCTCTTTTTTTGATTGACTGCAATGGCGTGCTTCACACTGGGGATAGCTTCATACCAATTGGCGGTGAGGGTGGAAGCACACAAAGACCGGGGAGAGAAAGGCACCCACCATGCCTGCGTGAGCTCATTGTGCACCATTGTGCAACCATCATGCTCGCTCAAAGCTTGAATGGAGTGAACTGTAGAGAAGCGAGGCATCTGCGAACCCGAAGGTGACGGATTAAGCTGTGACCCTCAAGGCCTGCCCGAGTGTTAACCCACTTGCAGGGAACAGCAGGCATGGTGCACCTTTTTGCGAGGGTGAGAGGCGACTTCAGTTGCGCAACAGACATGTCCTCACAGTGAGGTCATGAGCTGTCCACGGCACTGCCTCAACATGCTAGACCCCCAGGCATGTGATGCAGTACTCGTGCTCATCATCCGGGAAGAGGAAACCACTGCTCCCAGAAACACATCTATATAAATATCTAAAGTATCTTATGTATATAGTTACAACTTTATAAGATGTTAAAAATATATCATTTGAGATATATAAATGTTCATGCATTCATAATTCTTAAAGGAATGATTCACATAAAAAAATCAATTCTGTCATCATTTATTCACCCTTCACTTGTTCCAAACATGTTTGAGTATCTTTCTAATGTTGTACACAAAGGAATATATTTTGAAAAAAATTGACAGCCATAGTATTTGTGGATGTCAATGGGTGCTGGTTTCCAACATTCTTTAGAAAATCTTGTATTGTGTTCAGCAGAAGAAATAAATTGAGTGTGAGTAAATGATGAAGAAATTTTCATTTTGGGGGAACTATCCCTTTAACAAAGGCAAAGACTTGAAATTGATTCATTATTAAACATGACACTTTTAGCACTGGGAGTTATGAAAAAGCTGTTAAAATTCATTTCTCACGCAGAACACATTTCCAGACTGGATCAAGAGTGTAATATCCAGACATGCTGCTGTGATGGCTGTCAACACACACACACGTGCAAACAGACACACGTGTTGAGAGACGCACAGTGCAGTTCAGAAAGAATCAGGGAGAGGATTAAAAACTCTTTAACACACACGCACACACACACACACACACACACACACACACACACACACACACTGAGAAACATTACTGAACTCGTTTTGCTGGTCTAGGTCACCAATTAAGCCTGACCCACAAAAGCTGTTGGCTTGGCAACAGTGCCACATGAGAACACTGTCCAACCAAAACTAGCTTGAGTTTAACTGTCACTCATGTGTGACGGAGAGATATAAAAAGATAAAAGGACCAGGGTACTTTACAGTCACATTTACAGTACTAAAGACTGGAAACACATTCAGAAAGAACTGGCTAAACTTGAACAGCCAGTATTT
>CAIGQW010052771.1:5100035-5119438 GCA_903798125.1 Danio choprae
TATATATATATATATATATACTCAAGAAGACCTGATGCAAACTGTATTTAAAATCCTTTAATGCATGGCAAGTCGTTGATTATCCCAATATTTCTGTGATCTTTTACCAATTCAAAGACAAGTTAAAGGGCACCTAGTTTACCTCTTTTACAAGATTTAATATAAGTCTTTTGTGTCTCCAGAATGTGTCTGCAACGTTTCATCTCAAAACACCCATCAGGTTATTTATTATACCTTTCAGAATATTGAATTTTCTGCTCTGAACAACCATGGAGCTGTTTTTGTGGCCTGTGCCTTTAATGCTAGTTCTCCGCGCCCACCATTCCCACGTGCCTGTCAGAGTGTGCCTCAGTCTCCGCCTCGGCTGTGTCAGATAACAAACAGACATGAAGGAAGCAGATCTCACGTAACGTTTGTGAGAAATACTACAGTAAGAACTTTCCCAATGAAAATTAAATAAATTTTTTTTATTAAAATTAAAAAAACTTTTTTGTCTAAAAGACTTAATATCACTCCAGTATGACTGTGGACACACTATACCTACACACAGTTCTGTCCAAACAGCTTACAAAAGAAGATTTTTATCATGAGTGCCCTTTAAAACTAGTAACTTACAATATTTCATTGAATTTTCATCAGTAACAGTATAACATGTTAGATCTACCCACTTTTGAATCATTAATTGTGTGTGTGTGCGTGCGTGCCTGTGTGTGAGTGTGTGTGTAAATCACATAAGCATGTCTAATAGCTCATAGTAAAGTGTTAGCTACCTCTTTGAATGAGTTGGTTTATTCCCATTAGCTGCCTGGTAAAGCACAATAAAGTTTCTATGGTTGGGACTAATGTTTGAGAGAAGCACATTTATTTGAAACTATGATCAAAAAGATTATTTTCCAGCCAATCAGAGTCAAGAATTTTAATGGACCATGGAATAACAATTTATCTCATAACTACAACTTAGCATGTCAAACCAATAATTATAATTAAGACTTTTAGTTTTAATAAAAAAAATTAAGTCAGAATGGTTTTTTGCCAAAAATGATTTATGACTCACATTTTGAGTTTTAATTTTGTAATAATACAAAATTTCGAAACTGAAAATGGAAGATTCTGCAATGAGTTTAAGCAATGAGTTGTTCAGCATGCTCTGATAGGAAGGACCTAATCTTCTTAAAATTGTGTACGATAAGCCACCACAAGTTAAGTCAAATATCTCTCCCTCTGACTCAAATTTCCTGTGGTGTGAGGTGTGTTAGGAGTGCCTTAATCTGCTCAGAAGAACAATGGAGGCACTCTGACGGCGAATCATAAACAGAAATCCTGACGAGTGGGGCAAACCCTGAGGACAAACGTGCACACAAACAGGAGATTATCATGTGAAACAAAAGAATATCCAATCAGAAAGCAAGCTAAAAGAAGACGGAAGCATAGCAAACAGTCATGGAGCAACACAAAGTGAAATGGATTTGGACAGCAGAGATGAAGGATCAGCTTGTCGATTTGTGGCGTTAGCACCAATGTTTATTAGTTTATTCATCCGCCATGTTTATTCTCAAGTCTCAAGAGATTTTGTGAGATTATAGGAGTAAATTGGAGAAACTTTTTTGTCCTTTTTTTGTAAGAATCAGAAATCTTTTTAGTATGTACCCATGTACCCAGTCTAAAGCAAATTGCAGGACTGGGCTGCAATATGGTGTGTGATGTTCAGCTGGTCATCAGTCAAAACATTAATTGTTGATGTGCCTTGCTGAATAGAGAGGTTATGATGAAGAGTTGAGTTAGCCATAAGTAGTTCTGTCTTGTCAGGGTAGAGTTGAGTGATGGTCCTTCATTTGGAAAGAAATGTCAGTTGATGCGAGCAGCTGTCCTCAAGTTGCAACGAGAACCGAAGAGTCAACAGAAAAGCAGTGAATTGATAATGGTAGAGATGTGGTCCAAGGTCTGAGGCAACCAAGCAGCTAGATGCTGTGACTTGGACACTTCACCCCTCCGAGACACTTTGAAAGACCTATCTGAGAGGAAACACTCAAACCACTAGAATGTGGTTCCTGACATGTCCGTTGCCACGAGTGTTGACAGGAGGATCTGGAGTTGACTGCATCAAAAGCAGACTGGTTGCTGTCCAACAGGTTGCTCAATGTAAAAAAAGCACACACTTGGTTGAACAAATCTCGCCCCAGTGTTACTGACTGAAAGAAAGTATACTGGGATTCTTGTTTACTAAACATGTTTTCAATTCCATTTTTTAAGCAGTGGAGTTATTTGAGCCTGCTTAACACTTTGATGCATTCAAATCAGTGATGTGATTAAAAAGTTCAGTGCATTACATGAACTGCTAATTTCAAATCTGCTTTCCCATGGTGACTGGCCAGAAAAAAGACGTGCAGCAGTATATGTCATACATTTATCAATATTTTAATCTATGGAGACGGCAATAATAATTATTTTAAACATAATCAGACTGTAACACTGTTAAAAAGTCACTCTTTCAAGAAATGTAGGTGGATAATCGGTGAATGGTTAAGTTCTTTAATTAATAAAATATAAACAAAACAAATGGGTGGCGGCAGTACCACCGACTACCACCAAGCACAAGCTCCAGGCCTGGTCTTCTGTTGTCTTCCTCTGTTGTCACTCCTTCTCGCTTGTCCACTTCTGCTCCTCCCGTGTGACTCGAGACAGGTGGTGCATAGGTGAGGCTAATCAGCACTCGAGTCACCGACCTCATTCTATTCCCTCTGCTCTCAGCCCCCTTGTGCCATACCCTCATCACCCCAGGGGGCACCGCAGGAGTGTGCTTACTCCTCCACCCCCTCAAAACCACAGTCCTGGGGAAAGAATCAGGGGAGGGAAAGAGAGAAAGAAGGCAGATGTATAAAGAGAGACAAAGGAGACAGAGGCCCCGTTTACACTAAAGGCTGATTTATACTTCTGCGTCAAGCGCACGCGTATGGTCACATACCCCTCACCATGGCTGTTGTCAACATTGACATGTACCTCTCAAAAAATTTTACGACGCATAGCGCAAGCTCCGTGATTGGTGGGTTTGGTACCGGCTGATGAGCATGGGTGGTGCTGAGAGCCACAAAAAAAGCTGCTTTAGTGTATTCTCGCGTCTAAGCTCCAGGCAGTCAGCGGGAGCTCTGAGCACATCTGAGAGCAGTCAAATGTCGGCCAGTCCATCTCGAATCTGTGACTGAATCTCATCTCTTTGTAGTTGTTAAATGCGATGTATAATTCATCTTGTGTAGTAGACTTATACCAAACGAGTCGGTCTTTTGAATCTATTAACCTACTTGTTTTCAGGTAGCGTGTTTTGGCTGAGCTCAAAGATAAGTTAATATACCTATTTATGTAACCACGTACACTGATTCCACACGTTTCACCGATTGCTTGCCTTTATTTTATAACGCATTGTACTTTATACTTTTGAAATTATTATTGATTAATAAAATTATAGCTCACTGATTAAATCAAATATTTAGCAAAAGAGACGGCTATTTCATTCACCATGCATTTCCTCTGTTAATCTTTATTGTGTGCATAGCCTGACATTAAGCACATAGTGCCAAAACCACACAGTGAACCTAATGTTTCATATTTTTTAATGAAAATGAAAGGAGGCAGTTTATGCGTATTAGTCTAACCCCTATGTGTTGAAGGAAACTTAAAAGTGATACTCTCCATACAATGTAATGGTCACATTAAAAATGTATGGGGTAAGCAAGACTATTTAAAATGGGATGTCTTAATAATTTGTGCAGGTACTGTGCAACTAGAAACCAGGACAGGATCAAGCGGACAAATATGGGATGACTGGAAAAAAGGAGTTTAGAGAATTAAGCCTTTGAAATTAAAAGATGTGAGTGTGAGCATGTTTGTTGGTGAGATGTGCTTCTCAGTTTGTGGTGTTCACACTGACACATGGATGGTTATTATTTTATTAATGAAGAATTTGGCAAAGTAGTCAGATGTTAAAGCTGATGAAGAAGAGGGAGGTGGAGGAAAATTGAACACTGGAACTACCAGAATTCTATAACTAAGTCATTAAGCTAAAATGATCTCTTTGTGATATAACTTATAATTTTGTATGAGTTACTGGACCGCCTCTGAAGGTGTACCTCACTTTGTCTGGTAAGTGAGAGAGCAAAACAAGTTTTCACCAGTTTTAAAAACATGTCTGGAGTAAAGTTATGTTTTTGATATCAGAAAATTGTGGTTTTGTTAGCAAAAGTTGCTAGGCAACAGAGGCATGCATATTCAAAGGCACTTGAAAAAGTAGTGGACGTTGAAATGCATGCGGTCAATTTGACCATTATGGCCATTCAAGTTAGAAATGCTCAAAACTCCTTTGTGTTTTATAATTTTAAGAAAATAATAATGTTAGAATTAAAGTGAGAGGAGGCACAATGTGTCTAAACAATACAGTACATCAGAGAGAAGCAGAGACTGTCAGCTGCACTGTTAGCATCACATCATGAGAACTGGGGGAGAATGTGAGGATAAACCATAGTGACATGTGGAGGAGTATGTGTTATGTATGTCAGGAGTCAGGCTGAGGTTAAGGGTAAGGGGGAAGTAATCTGAGGTGTGCAGTGGAGTAGCAATAGCATGATCAGTAGAGCAGTCGCATGTGTAAATAAGGTTTGGTGTGTTACCTGATCTATAAGAAGCCACGGCATACACTCTCCTGAGATTTAAAGAGGCAAGCAAAGTGTGGAAGTTTTCAGCCTGAGGTTTATCTAGGTTGAGTCTTTAAGCATCATCAGAAGAACACCATCATTTAGGAAGGTTGAAAAAATAATAATCACTTCCAAATCCTCCAAACAGTTTCCTAGTTAACCTTAGTAATGATTAGGCATGAGTATCGTTTACTGCTTATCAATTCAATTTCAATCAACACTGTTATCGATAATATTGTCTATAAATTGATGCAAAAAGACAAAAAGATGTCATAAGAAAAATTAAGACCATTTTGGAGCTTATAATTAAATTTTTTTACAATACAGACATACAGTATGTACTTTTATCACTTCCATCCTTTACACATAAAAAAAGAATGTAAACTACTAACTAGCTAGTTTGTAACTAAATTTGTTTTTATTTCGGTTGCACCACATGTTCTTAAGGCAGAACAAGGTCATAAGCTGGTCAGTTACGGAGGTAAGGTAACGCATGTTTGCATTGAATGATGTAATATCCAAGTTGTTAAACATCTTTAAATTAATTCTGCATTTATATATGGTGCTCTATGAAAACCACAACATATAGCGAACACAACTGTCCAATGCAAAAGTGAGGTGGACAAATTACATATTTATAGTACATTACATTACAGTCAATCACTAAAAACAGACAAGAACGTGAGCCATGAATGCTGGACCTAATAATAGCCTCTCATTTTAATTGATGGATAAAAACACTCCTTCAAAGAAAATTGAACTCATCTGTCATAACCCGTAAAAAAGTGAGACTTGGCAGAACATTAAGTACTAATAAATAATTGTATAAGTCTGCGAGCAGAGGGAGATGAAGGAAATTAGAACTTGTGGTTCTTCATTATCAGCACCAGATCATCAAAGTAATCTACTATCAAACATTTTTCATTTTCAGAGACTGCTGTAAAGATTTAGTTTGACTTAGTCTAATGGTGCAACACAAAACTACAGTAGTTAACATTCGAAGTGGATCAAAACCTTTCATCAAAAATGTCCAAAAACTATTGAACAACATGCATTTTAAAAAAAAAAAAAACTTTTTTTGATCCATTTCAAATGTTGATTAGTATATTTAGTAGCGCCCAAGTTGTAACTTAATGTCCCTTTATAGCGCTTTATATAAGGATACGTTTTAACTTTTGCACTGCTGATGCACCCCTGTGGTCTCATTTATAAAATTTGCACAGAAATTTTGCTCATATGATGATTTAAAATGGTTCAATTAAGTCAAAATGTAAGTTAAATATATTAGTTTACTTTAACATGCGCACATTTTCCCATCAAGTTCATTTATATATATATATATATATATATATATATACTGTAAAAATATTTGTTAATAAACAGATGTTAATTTACATATTCTGTGATTCACAAGTGTTTTCCATTTATTTACGGTTGTGAATGGCATTATGTCGACTTTTGATGATAAAAATTAAACTCTACAGTTTAACAAAGTGAGTTTTATTGACATTTTAGTAGTTTGAAATAATATATTTTATTAGAAATAATATATAGAGTCTGTAAAATAAAAAAAATGTTCTAACAGTTTATTACAAGGTTTTTGTACTATAATATACAACACCAAACCAGACAATATATCACTTTAAACTATTAAAATGTTATTGAAAGTCACTTTTTCAAACTTATTAAGGTTAAAAGTTGTTGGAATAAAGATCAAGATCTCAGAATGGAATTTAAAAGCATAAATAAACGGAGAAAACCAAAAAAAATTAAAAACACGAATCACAAAATATGGAAAACTGCTAATTTACAGGAATTTGTTTACAGTGTATATCACAACTTTTGCTTGGGATGTGGTTTACACACATTTCTACCCCATTTTGTACGTTTGCCACGATTATAAATGAGACCGCTGGTGATTGGAGATGAAATGCTACTGACATTTCCTAAGCATTCAGTCAGATGCTATTCTATATCTCTTCTGTCTCTTTCTCCTCATTCTGTCTATAATCTCTGAAACATCCAGCTTGAAATGATTTGTGGGGGGTGTGCAGATTTGGATGAGCTAGAAGAAATTTCCACTCTCCCTGGTGCCACTGCACATGTGCTGAACTACTGAGCCAAGAGGAGCCAATGCCTGGCAGACAGACAGCACCAGCTTCCACTGTCCACTCTCTCATCACAGCATGTTCCTTCTCATCAGAAGCATGAGGAAAAGATTTGAACAGCTTTATTTCTGCTCATTTAGTCAGTGTAAAGTCATTATGAGCAGATTTGCAGTTGCTTTGCCTCTAAACGCTTCCTGGAAGACCTCTTCTCCTAAATACTCTCTGTAATCACGCTCTCTGTTGATGTTTTCCTGTCTGTTTATTTCTGTTTTCTGTTATCACCCTCTCTCCTTTCTCCTTCAGCGTATCACTCCTCTTTTCACTTTCTTCCATTCATTTTCCTCTCTCTTTCTCTCTGACAGCAGCGGTCAGACAGCCTGGCTTTAATAGAATCCAGATGAGCTAGAAAAACACAGTGCGGAGAGGGGCCCATTAAAATGTGGGTGCTGTCATCATTCCACGCGTGCTTCTACAGTATGAGCTTTACACCGCACAGTGTGTGTGTACGCGTGTTTGTGTATCTGCATATGCTTCTTAAATCAGACAGTCCATAAAATTATGTCATGATTGATTTACAGTCGCTCTGATGCAAATGAAATCTGTTTGATTTTCTGTCAAGTCCCACTGGAGTCAAAGTCGGCCCCGTGGATTGACATTTAGCTGATCTGAAACATTCTGGGAATGCAGAAAATGCACAAGGCAGATATAATGTAGAGCGAGAACCCACTTTTTAAATAGAGTACAAGGGTATTAGTAGGGCTTTTAAAATCATTTTTAAAAGTTCACCCAAAACAATTATGATCAGTCCGCCATGTTTTAGTCACCCACATGATTCTTCAAACCTGTATACTTTTCTTTTTTGTCCATTGAACATAAAATATATTTTTAAAATGTTTCATTAAAATATAACACAATGTAATTCTATGTATTTGAGTGCTTTTTGGTTCACAATGCACTTCAAAAACCTGCTGTACATTTAGAGAAAGCTCATTTTTAGAGCTTAAAAACATCATTTTGCACTGTGTTTGAAGCAAAGAGATTTAAATAGCTTAGGTATTTAAAAATGAAATACTGTGGTGTTTTAGAAACCAATTTCCCCATCAACATTTTTCAAAAATGTCTTTAACTTTATATAAGCTATAGTACATTCTATGTGACATTTATCTCATATGCATGTCCTGCAACAATAATTGCATACAGTACCGATCCACTTTATACATGGATTATGCATGGTGCATAAGGCCCCCGCAAGTTACAAAAGGCCCCCAAACACCTCCCCACTCTTCAATTACTGATCTGGCTACCTTAGTCTGGCTAGTGCTATATTCTGCTTTGTATTCATGAGGATAATGACTTGCCACTGAAAATACTGTCTGTTTGAAATGCACTTTTTCACACAAATCTGAGCGGAAGTGGGAGGTTGAGAGGAAAAAAATGGTAAGAAAGTAAGATAGTGAGCGGTGGGCGTCCAGTAAATGGGGCATTGAATAAAAAATGACTTACTCTTCATACACTACAAATTACTGACAGAAAGTGAAAGAATAAAGGATGACCCACTCCTGTTAAGAAGACTAAGCTTGAATGCACAATCTGTAAGTTTTTTTTCTTTAAAATATTTTAAAAAACACTAGAACATTGTTATGTTCAAATCCAGAGAAATAAGCAATTTTAACTAGTGGGATGGCCTGTAATCGCCATGCTAATTATGCCATGCACCCTTTATTTCCAGTTTGGTTTTAAAGAAAACATGGAAACACCAAAGATGCTTTATAGTGCATTCGATAAGACTTCACAGAACAGCATTTTAACAATACCCCAAAATGATCACGAGCAGAAAAACCGATAGCAGCGGACTGTGTCATAATAAAAGTGCTGCTGCTTTGGTGCTGCATTGCACTACCTTATGTGAAATATAGAAATAATCTTTGAAGTATTTTTACAGTGCAAAATGAGAAAGATCCATAGTACCAAAGGCTATTTTTGAGAAGATATGATCTCTATAGTGTAATTTTCGCCAATTGTTTTTCAAAGCATTTTCTTTTTTTGTGTGTTTTTGCCATAATTGCCACTATAACACGAAATAGTTTTCATGGTGATCTCATGTGGTGAATATGCAACCATAAAGCATGATTTACTGGAACACACTGAAGTCAAAAGTGGGACATTTCACCTCTGACTGTCTGGAATGGGCCATAAAACTCCTTTCAAACTAAAAGATGGAGAATGAAATGTGTACATGTATAGAATGAAAGGTACTGAATTGCATATTGAATTGGATAAGGAAGCATGAATTGCATGCTTCCTTATTTGGTCTCCATTTGACTGGACCAAACAAGTGAAACCCAAAGTAAACCAGAAACTGTAAATAAAACCACACATGTGCTAAAGCCAGCTGTTTATTGGACAGAAATGCTTGTACTCCAGTGGAGGGGTGTCTGCTGTACAACCATCAGCTGTGCTGTCTGAAGAACCACCACGGACTCTGACGGACCATTCACATATTGTGTCTTTTGTTTACAAACTCTTTATTTCTAATGTAGACTATGGAATATTTGGTCTGCCAAAAGTACTGAGCTCATAGATGGAAAAAAAAATAAAACGTGAAATTATAAAGCAAAAACATATTTATTCATTCATTCATTTTCCTTTAGCAGTCTTAAAAAATAAGTACAAAACTATTTATAATAAGAAAAAATAAGTACAAAACTATTTATAATAAGAAACAACACAGTCACAAATAAATAATAACACGTGAATCAAAAAAGTAAACAGAAAATAATCTTCACTTGCGTTTTCAAATGCCATTAGTGTTTCAATTAAATCACTCAACTCCAGCGTCATGATTGGTCCACTAGTTGAGATTGGCAGCTGCTCTGAGTCAAAGGGGAGTTCACTAAAATATGTGTTCTTGAAATGGGTATTATACACAATTCAGTTATAACATTAGACTAGATACCACAGACACACACAGAACAGCCAAACATTATTTTCTTTTGTCTATAAATAAAACTTGTTTCAGAGCTAGAGCTGAGGCATAGTTGATGGTTGCTTAGCAATGGAAGACGCCATGGGTTCACAACACAAACTACGGGATCCTGATCCCTCAAAAGGTGCAGCACTTTCTGCAAACATTTTGGATTGAAGTTGAGATCATAATCACACCTTAAACTAACCATGTCAGAGTTCATTTGGAAGTAGACCGAGATCAACTCTTCAGCTGGGCCCAGAATGCAACTGCTATATTCACACCTGCCCGAAAGCGCCAAAAGATAAAAAAAAAAAAGAACTTGAGATTGATTTAATTGAACCAAACAAGACAAGTGTGAATGTAACCTAAGCATATAACCACAAGCTGTAGTTCAAACCACACAATTTGTGATACTGTTTGTGAATGTCCAATGGAAGGATGTATTGGGAAAACACTGAAACGTTGATTTGTTGTTAACAATGGAACTTTTGACCGTAGTTGACTAACAATGCCTTTAAGAAATGCACCACTGCTCTATAAATGAGTGACAGATTAAAGGCCAGCAGCAATTGAAGTAACACATCTTTATTGCATTTTTATTGCAGTCCACAAACAAGGCCTAGTTTGACAGCTGATGTCAGACAATCGGGCCTCCTCATTTACCTCGGAGCAAACGCCGCCTGTCCCTGTCAGAGTGCCACAATCAGTTTAGTTTATTTTGGACACCATTACTCACAATGATGAGGCAAAGGGACAGATGGGTCCATGTGGGAGTTCATTTCGTCTGCTCCCTGTCACTTTTCCTCTCTTCTCTCCAGGACAGCATGCAAAACAGTGTAGGAGAGAGAGAGTATTCTCAATGAAAATATTATCCTGTGAGTGGCCGCTGCAGTCGTAAAAGAAAACACAACAGCAATAAAAAGCTGACATTTCAATTAATGGCCGACTGCTTCTGCTGAGAATTAAAAGGGAATGGTGGCAATCTGTCTTCCTCCAAACCCACCTGTGTCACTAGGCTTTTACAGCAGAGCACAGGATGTTTCCTTAATCACATCCATAGGGAGAGACACATCGACTGCTGCCTCATACATGCATCATGCTGACAGATACGGTCAAGCTATGTGCTCTCTATCTAGCTCTGTACTTCGTAATTAAATTTTACTGTAAATATAGAAATAAAAAATATAGAAAATGCATAAATATAATTTTTATATAGAAATGTTAAAGGGGACCTATTATGCCCCTTTTTAAAAGATGTAAAATAAGTCTCTGATGTCCCAAATGAACCCTTTTGAAATGATGTCCCTTTTGAAGCTGCCCCTTTTAGGCTTTGATTCTAATTGTGCTGTTTTGGTGACTGTCGCTTTAAATTTAAATGAGATTGTGCTCCCAGCCATCTTTTCTTGTCAAAGTTTAGGGCAGTTGTGCAGCTTAAAATGCAATATTAACAACATCAAATATTAAAGTATGAATAAATATATACTATTTACTATTATTATATACATATAAATATCATAATCATACTATTAATCATATACTATACAATATCACCCTCACATTTATTCATGCACATGTACATACCCATATAGAAATGTGATATAATATGGCAATTTATGCAAATTACATATATATGACATACGAGTTCATATTTGGATTTCACATATATAAAATAAATGTGGCCTCACGGTGGCGCAGTGTGTAGCACGATCGCCTCACAGCAAGAAGGTCACTGGTTCAAGCCCCGGCTGGGTCAGTTGGCATTTCTGTGTGGAGTTTGCATGTTCTCCCCGTGTTGGCGTGGGTTTCCTCCAGGTGCTCCGGTTTCCCCCACAGTCCAAAGACATGCGGTATAGGTGAATTGGGTAAGCTAAATTGTCCGTAGTGTATGAGTGTGAATGGGTGTGTATGGGTGTTTCCCAGTGATGGGTTGCAGCTGAAAGGGCATCCGCTGCGTAAAACATATGCTGGATAAATTGGTGGTTCATTCCGCCGTGGCGACCCCAGATTAATAAAGGGACTAAGCCGAAAAGAAAATGAATGAATGAATAAGATAAATGTCAGCGACGTGGTGGCGCAGTGGGTAGCGATGTCGCCTCACAGACAGTAGGTCGCTGGTTTGAGCCTCGGCTGGGTCAGTTGGCATTTCTGTGTGGAGTTTGCATGTTCTCCCCGGGTGTGCGTGGGTTTCCTCCAGGGGCTCCGGTTTCCCCCACAAGTTCAAAGACATGGTATAGGTGAATTGGGTAAGCTAAAATTGTCCGTAGTGTATGAATGTGAATAGGAGTGTTTGGATGTTTCCCAGTGATGGGTTGCAGCTGGAAGGGCATCCGCTGCATAAAATATATGCTGTATAAGTTGGCGGTTCAATCCGCTGTGGCGACCCCAGATTAATAAAGGGACTAAACCGAAAAGAAAATGAATTAATAAATGAGAATAATTGTCATACATGCAACATATTTCAAAAATGTTCCATTTCCATATATATTTTTTCAACCACTAGAATTACAAATTGGCACAAATACTGTATGTTCATATATATTAGCTATAATTGTATATATCTGTTTATATGCCCATAAGCTATAATTATATCTAGTATATTTGAACATATATTTACATACTTGTAATTACAATGGTTAAAAAAAAATATGGCAATTTTTGCAATACTTTGAAATATATGTTGCATTCATTCATTTTCTTTTCGGCTTACTGCCTTTATTAATCAGGAGTCGCCGCGGCGGATGCCCTTCCAGCTGCAACTCATCACAGGGAAACATCCATACATCCTCGTTCACACACACACTCATACACTACGAACACTTTAGCTTACCCAATTCACCTATAGCACATGTCTTTTGACTGTGGGGGAAACCGGAGCACCCGGAGGAAACCCACACGAACACGGGGAGAACATGCAAACTCCACACAAAAATGCCAACTGGTGAGGTGATCATGCTACCCTATTTTTTTTCATACATGTGAAATTCAAATATACATGTGTATCTCATATATGATCAGATTTCTGTAGCATTAATATGCAGGGTTTTTCTCAGCACTGGCCCAAATGCTTTATCTACATCCTCTCATAGATGTACACCAGGTGCTAAAAGAGAAGAGAATCTTTTCAAAATAAACTGTTTTTGGGGAAGTGCAGTTTTAATACGGTTGTAATGGAAGAGCTCAGTCCCATATAAAGCAATGAGCCCTCTGCTGTGCATCTTGCTAGTAAAAACAGCCTGAGATCTGATTGGTCAATCCCTGGGATGCCAGAGTCATCTGGTCTATGCCTGGGTGGCTTCAGTTTACAGGTTCAATAATGAATTCAGTCATGCAACAAACAACTTATTTCAAGAGCAATTAGGGAAGTGATATGGTGGCTGTAACGGTTATTTCCATGGTCTTTATAACTTATTAATCTAATAGCATTAAGCAGTAGGTAACTAACTGCAAGCACTATACAGTAAATGAAACCAGTACATTTATTATAAGGTGCATGAATTTGATTATCCTTTGCTATTTATAACCTGAGAGCTTTCCGTAGAGCTTAATAAAGGGACAGTACATCCCAAAATGAAAACTATCACTATTTACTCATTACTAGTATCTTACTTCTGTTGAACTACAATAAATAAATAAATAAATAAGATATACAGTGCTCAGCCTAAATGAATACACCCCATTTTCATTCATTCATTTCCTTTTTCATTCATTCATTCATTGCCACAGCAGAATGAACCGCCAACTTATCCAGCATATGTTTTACACAGCGGATGCCCTTCCAGCTGCAACCCATCACTGGGAAACATCTATACACACTCATTCACACACATACACTACGGACAATTTAGCTTACCCAATTCACCTATAGTGCATGTCTTTGGACTTGTGGGGGAAACCGGAGCACCCGGAGGAAACCCACGCCAACACGGGGAGAACATGCAAACTCCCAGAAATGCCAACTGACCAGCCGAGGCTCGAACCAGCAGCCTTCTTGCTGTGAGGCGATTGTGTTATCCACTGCGCCACCACGTCACTCTACACCCCATTTTGTAAATTAATATTTTTATCAATTTCTCAGTGAATATAGGTCAAATATTTTGGTGCATTTGAACAAAACAGATTTATTAAAACATATATTTATTAAAATAATATTTAGTCACTGAATATCTTTAGAAACAGAAATAGAATACACTTAAATTCATGCAAAGTATTGCAAAAAAAAAGACAAATTACAAAATTTCAACAAGGCAGCACGGTGGCGCAGTGGATAGCACAATCGCCTTACAGCAAGAAGGTCGCTGGTTCGAGCCTCGGCTGGGTCAGTTGGCATTTCTGTGTGGAGTTTGCATGTTCTCCCCGTGTTGGCATGGGTTTCCTCCGGGTGCTCCGGTTTCCCCCACAAGTCCAAAGACATGCGGTACAGGTGAATTGGGTAAGCTGAATTGTCTGTAGTGTATGAGTGTGAATGGGTGTGTATGGATGTTTCCCAGAGATGGGTTGCAGCTGGAAGGGCATCCGCTGCGTAAAACATATGCTGGATAGGTTGGCGGTTGATTCCGCTGTGGCGACCCCTGATTAATAAAGGGACTAAGCCGAAATGAAAATGAAAATTTCAACAATTAATATTGTTTTCTTCTCTTGATTTTTCCCCTTTTTTAAATTGTATTTATTATTTTTCCCTGATATATAAATTTGGGTGTACAACATTTTGGATCATTATTGTAGATTATTTTGTTAGATTAGCTCCAGATTTGGTTTTAATAATCACTAAACTTGTATACAAAACATGTATAACACATATATAATATTCATAGCATCCAATAGAAACTCATTCATTTATTCATTCATTTTCTTTTTCGGCTTAGTCCCTTTATTAATCAGGGGTCGCCACAACGGAATAAACCGCCAACTTATCCAGCATATGTTTTACGCAGCGGATGCTCTTCCAGCTGCAACCCAACACTGGGAAACACCCATACACTCTTGCATCCACACACATACACTATGGCCAATTTAGCTTATTCAATTCACATGTACTGCATGTCTTTGGACTGTGGGGGAAACCGGGGCACCCAGAGGAAAGCTCCACACAGAAATGCCAAATGAACTCGAACCAGCGACCTTCTTTGATCGTGCTCCCCACTGCGCCATCGTGATAGAAACCCCAATAGAAACTATTATTTCAAAAAATAGGTTTGTGAGAGGTGTACTCATATGCTGAGCACTGTATATAGAAGAATGTTGGAAACAAAGCCATTAACTCCAATAGTATTTTTCCCTATATAGAGGTAAGTGGCTACCGGTTTCCAGCATTTTTCAAATATCTTATTTTTTGTTCATCAGAACAAAGCAACTCATGTAAATTTGGAACCACTTGAGGGTGAGTAAATAATTATTTTAGGGTGAACTTTCCTTTTAACATATTTCCATAAATGTAGTCAAGTAATCTGCAAACCTACTTAAATCATTTTCGCTTCAGTACCAAAAGAGCACCATTGAGTGAAAAAGCTGAAATGTGAGTCTGGGGACACTGAGGCCATCTTGTCCTTCAAATCCTCAGGTTAACACTGTAACTCTGGCCAAAAAGACACATGAGAGGTGATGCTGAGATTGAGGAGACATCTGTGTGCGGAGAGAAGAATTTAAAGAGCCATGTGAGTCTGCTGGTGTTAACATTAAGTCAATCTGAATTCCTGTGACTTGTACGGCCCATGAAGCACATCCAAATATAGCAATGAGCAGTTAAATGATTTCCTCTATTGAATTCCTCTATTTCATCTCTTTTTATTTAATTCAGTTGGATGGTGACCTACTTTGTGATTTTTTTCAACCCATCACGATCCTTGAAATACAATTGGTTTTAATTAAAGGGTTAGTTCACCCCAAAATGTCAATTCTGTTATTATTACTCACCCTCAATGATGATTCTGAGACATTCACAGTCCAAAAGGAACCAAAAGGATTTTATGTGTCTTCAGTGGTCCAACTGTAATCATAAAAGGTATGATTACACTTTTGTGTACCCCGCCCCCTGATTTGATTTGCCTTTGACTTCCACATCAGGTAAGGGTGTGCAAAAAGTATTGATGATATTCATTTTCTTTTCGGCTTAGTCCCTTTATTAATCAGGGGTCGCCACAGCGGAATAACCACCAACTTATCCAAAACATGTTTTACACAGCGGATGCCCTTCCAGCTGCAACCCATCACTGGGAAACACCCATACACTCTCATTTATACACATACACTATGGACAATTTAGCTTACCCAATTCACCTATAGTGCATGTCTTTGGACTGTGGGGAAACCGGAGCACCTGGAGGAAACCCACGCGAACATGAGGAGAACGTGCAAACTCCACACAAAAATACCAACTGACCCAGCCAAGGCTCGAACCAGCGACCTTCTTGCTGTGAGGCAACAGCGCTACCCACTGATATTTCTTCCCAAATTTAAAGTTAAAATGTTGCCATAAAGAGCAATTTTGCATCAAAAGACAATTGGTCAAAATAAAAAGATATGTTTTCAGACATGGTTGTTAAAAGCAATATCAATGTTTTAACTTTTAAAAGTTTTGGACTTTTCTGGTGGTGATTTTTAATTACCAAAACTGGATCTCATGTGATTGACAGGTTGTCCCACCCTCACACCACTTCAATCACTGTGTCCCAAATGGCACACTATACACTATGCACTTATACACTATGTACTTACACACACACTCAACAGCATAGTATATGAATTTAGTGCTTTCTTTGATGCTTTTATACTTACCGGAAATTTTACATTTCCCTGCTGAAGTTTGACAGCTGAGTGAAATAAAAAGTGTAATAAAAAAGTGAAATAATTAACCAAACTACCAAATAGGACTGCCATTAGTGCAGCTGCAATTACCATCGGGTGGCAGCATAATCACTTATGTGGGAGAATTTTGCTTTCACAATTCAAAATAAATAAAGTAATCCAGGGCCTCACAGTGGCGCAGTAGGTAGCACGTTCGCCTTACAGCAAGAAGGTCGCTGGTTCGAGCCCCGGCTGGGTCAGTTGGCGTTTCTGTGTGGAGTTTGCATGTTCTCCCTGTGTTGGCGTGGGTTTCCTCCGGGTGCTCCGGTTTCCCCCACAAGTCCAAAGACATGCGGTATAGGTGAATTAGGTAAGCTAAATTGTCCGTAGTGTATGAGTGTGAATGGGTGTGTATGGGTGTTTCCCAGGGATGGGTTGCAGCTGGAAGGGCATCCGCTGCGTAAAACATATGCTGAATAAGTTGGCAGTTCATTCCGCTGTGGCGACCCCAGATTAATAAAGGGACTAAGCCGAAATGAAAATGAATGAATGTATGAATAAAGTAATCCAAGGTCAAAGCTCCGCCCCTTCCTCTATGGGAGCAAAGCTGCGGCCATTGAGTGTGCTACTTTAAATATTTATTCTACAAAATGGCGTAGAATAGTGCATAAGTACGGGATTTGGGACACACCTAATGTGTCATCAGAAGAGTTTGTTGGCAAATGTATTATAAAATGAGGCGCATGGATACCTAATTTTAATAAACACTGCAGTATTCAATAAAAAAAAAAACCTGATTTAATTGATTTGGACTTTAAGGCTTATTGTTACAGCTGGTATGTGTTTTGGTCAATTGGATAGCAAATCGAGGAGGGAATTGCATTCCCATTTACACCTGGTGTTTTAATCAGTCTCTTTTTCCCACTTTTACTGATTTCTTTGAACTCGAGGGTCTATGGTCAGGTGTATGCAGGGGCTTTTACTGATCTTTTAATCCGTTATTGTGAAATGAGCTTGCCCGATTTACATATGAACATAAAAACAGTGAGAAAAGATACACACCAGCTACTTTGCTTCTGCTGTGGTGACCACAAAACTACACCACAATGCTGCGGGTTTGTGTTAGAATCAGTAGAAATCAAATGCATTTTGACAACTTCTGGAAACGTAGAAAATGGACAAAATCAAAACCACCCCATTATACCGTTGTCCACTTGTGACTGGATCAACACGAGGCACAACATGACACCAGGCATAAACAGAGGATCGTTATGAGTTAAAGCATTGAGGGAGTATAATTAAATAAAAAAAAAATGAATTGCTCTTCCACTTGGAGTTAATTTAATCTTAACATGAGGTTTTAACTGGGTATCTCTGCCCAGAATTGCTTACTAAGCATTATATTGGCATAAATGTATCCACTCCTCCAACCTCATTGTGTGTAAACTATGCCCTTGGGTGTTTTCCTGGTCTCCTCCTCTCTTGCACAAGTCTCTACTTCCTGCCGCATGCTTCTTTAACTATACAGCCCTTGAATAAACCAATGGAAATCATTAAAAGAGTCATCTCTTTCCATAGGGAAACCTGATCTTGCTACAGTACATTCAGCCTCAAATCTACTTCAATTTATCATCCGTATTTACAACTATTTACAGTTTTGAGTACTGTTTGCAGTGTTGAATACTGCAATTTTAAGATTAAAGGTTTGTTCATGCTTTGGTTTTGTTTCTCAAGGTCAAATGCTATGTTTTCATCCGCCTATTTTTATGTGAAAAAAAAAAAAACGCTTAATGGAAACTCCAAGATGCGCATACATTTTGAAAATGCACATAAAAAACATATGCGCATAACTGAGTAGAATAAACTTTTTATACAATAAACAAATGTGCACATTTACTGAATACATTCCATCATGCACATCAAAAAAAAAGCATCTGATTTTGTTTTAACAGATCATGTGATGATAAAAACAGGTGTGATGGGATGGCATTAATGGACAAACCAGTGGACCGACCACATTGTAACATCTGAAATTTAGTTTTGGTCATTCTAAAATGCCTTAGTAAAAGTCTGTCATCAAAGTGTTTCAATATTATTACATCCCTTATTACATCTGTCTTGAGTGGTTGCTCTTCTAATGAGCATCTCACACGTCCAAAAGCCACCGGGCATTCATTGCATGTGTATTATTTAAGAAAAAAGCCCAAAGTGGCTTCTCCTACTGCATTAAATTACATTTTTCTTTTTGATATTTGGCACTAGTTTATCAGGAAGTCTTCTTATTTTCTTCTTTTTTTGTTTTGTTTTTTTGTTCTTTTGTTGTTTGGTTTTGTTCTTTTAGACTCATTGAATGGAAACGCTGTTTCATTGTTTCAAATGTTTTATGTGATATTCCAGTTTTGTGTTTCATCTTTGGATGGAGACATGGCTAATGAAATATTTCTCATTAGGCACATTAGGCACGTACATGCTGAAAAACATTACATTAGGCCTAATTTAGTTGATTTAGTTGATATTTTTCAGTCAATGTGTCCAGCATTGATCTGCTGACTGGGGGTTAGCAGAAATAACTGGACACTGATGCCATTGAAAAATGACTGTTGACGTCTTTAGATCACAGATGAGTTCAAAGGTTGAGGTCCATCAATGAGGTCACATAATTTGATCAGAGTGGATTATAGTGAGGTCACTGATTACCCCCTGAATGAGGTCACTACTGACCTGAAAAAAACTAGCGCAATGGCAATGATGTTATTAAAGGGCTATGAGTATACCTACCACATTTTATGATGTGTATGTATGTATGTATGTATATATATATATATATATATATATATATATATATATATATATGTGTGTGTGTGA
>CAIGQW010052771.1:5130242-5144260 GCA_903798125.1 Danio choprae
ATATATATATATATATATATATATATATATATATATATATATATAATATTATTAAGATGTTTTTTAAACAAACTGGAATATACTTCAAGCAAAAGTGAAAGTGTATAGAATATATATCATATAGTATATCATATATAGCATATATACAATGTCCTATTAAATTTGTTTTTGTAAAAGATTTGCAAGTTTTGTAAAAACATTCTTGTAATGTGACTTCTAGGCTGGACTACTGTAATGCTCTGTTCGCTGGTTGCCCAGCATCCACTAATAATAACACAAATCAGACACGCTCTCTCAGTTTAAAACTAGATTTAAGACCTATCTTTTTATTAAAGCCTACACTCAATGCATCGCATGACGGTTTGATGCATGAGTGTGCTCCACACAGGTGAACTGGCTTGACAACCACCTGTAGAACACACTCCTCCTGTCTTAATGCACCAGACACTGTGTTAGAAACTCTCATATGCTTTACATGTTTGTTTCTATGTTTGTTTATATAACTGCTATTTTCATCTATAACAATCCATTTTTGCATCTGGTTTAAATACACTATGAACTATGAACTATAAGCTATGCTAATTATTTTCTTTATTTTCTATTTCCACCTGGGGATACTCATTCCGAGGCCCCTACAGCCTATGCAGCACCATTGATGCGATCCAAGACCTGTGAAGAGATGATCCTAAGTTATCCTGAACCGGGCCGTATCCCGAGCTGATGCTGTGGTGGTCATGGAGGAATGGAGTGCATGAGACTGATTCCTGAAAGGCCACAGTGACAAATGAGTCCACGCATTGATCCTGTGGGCCAGCCTGACCTCCCGTCGGTGCCCTACCCACACCTGCAGCTTTTCCACGATGGACGTCCAGCTTCTCCAGCCTCCGGCGGCTAGACTGCAGCTCCACATAGGAAGTTTGGCCAGAAGAATAATGATCGTGCCCAACAGAGCCTGGTTTCTCTCGAGGGTTTTTTTTTTTCCTTTCACTTAGTCAATTGGTGATGTTTTTTTTTCCTCACACTGTTGCCACTGGCTTGCTCGGATCGGGACTTGTGGAGCTGCGCTTCGGTGGATTTGCTTTTCAGTGTTTGAACTTTCAGCAGGGAAATTTAAACCACACTGAACTGAACTAAACTCTTAAATCTGGACTTTACTAGAACATGTTAAGCTGCTTTGACACAATCTACATTGTAAAAAGCGCTATAAGAATAAACTTGAATTGAATTGAATTGAACAATGCTACAGAAATTTGTGTTTAAAAACCTTGTGTGCTGTTTTCCAACACTTCTGAAGTCATTTGTGTAGGTTATATAAAAAATAAAGATAATTAAAGACTTTTTAGTCATTATTCACTGAAAATCTTTCTGAAGACCATCTACTTTCCGTTTACAGAATATTTAGCAACAAATATATCTCCGGAGTTAAAACATAAAATGTCAAATGAAATCAGAACAACAGGTTCATCAGAGATTCCTTTAACACTTGTGTGCTGTTGGAGATGTTTTCATCCACTCTGGGGTGAATTTGAGTCACATTTTTATCTGTGTTTCAGCAATTTGTATGATTTGTTTGGTGACAAATCTTATTTTGTCACATATTTTAAGAAAATGTAACAATACACTCACATTTACTATCCTTTCATTATGTTTGTGGCTCTTTTTGTACCACTGACTTACATTATAACAACATTTGTGTGTATAAGAGATACGTGTGTGTATAAGAGATACATTTTTTGCACTTACCTTGATATGTCTGAGAAAATAAGCACCTCAGCTCTCAGAACATAGTAAACAAAGTAAGTGTATGTATGCGCATACATTATAATTTGTTAATTTACTCCTTATAACATTTTTGCACAGGTCTATCTGTGCAAAGGGTTCATGGTGCAAACTAAACTTGCTAATTTTACCTCTTCCCAACAGGGAAAACCACCAACAATCAAAAACGCATAATTATGTGGTGTCATGGCTTTGAAATAAAAAAATGTCACTATAATGTACGTCAATGGGGCAAAAACAGCCACTAAGATTAAAAGAAGTGGAGTAAATTTGAACAGTACACAAGGGTTAATCAATTTCAGCTAAAATCACATAGAATTATAGCAATAAACATCAAAATACAAAAAAATGCTGGTTTTGCAGAGCAGAGATAAAGGAAAGGAAAAGGAAAAGTAGAGAAAAGGAACATTCAGCACACACACACACACACACACACACACACACACACACACACACACACACACACACACACACACACACACACACACATATATATATATATAAATATAAATCAGGTAAAGTGTGTTTCATGCTTTCTCTCTCTCTTTCCTCCCCCACACATCCATCAACAAAATGGGTTCAGACAGGCAGAGGACAGATGAGCCTCAAAAATAGCAGATAAAAACCAGTAACCATTAAATGGCCAAAAGAAATTACCACTGTCAGGATTTGCTAAATGGTGAAGCCCGGCACACAGGACCGGATGTGCACAACACATTTGTCACCAGTCATAATGTGCAGGTATGCAAAAGTAATGCTAATCACGTTATCGGCGATGCAGCGGAGAAATTGTCAAGCGGTTGAACATTGATAAAGGAGCTGCATAGACTCTGCATTCACATTCAAACCACAAAGGTACAAATGTGAGGCAGGAAAAAACCCTGATTCGACAAATTCTTTCTCCTATTTTACAGAGGAAATGTGGGCATTCCTTTCAGAGTTATGAGCAGAGTCAGCTAATTTAATGTCAGGCTCAAAAACTGTGGAGATCCTGCAAAAGCTGGAAACTGCACCCCAATGGCCTTGACCATCACTTCATGTAGATTTATGATACACATGTGCATAGCAAAGGGTCTTTGTGCTTGTTTTAGTCTGTTGTGTTGTTCACAGAGATTATTCTCTAAATCAGATTTATATGCAGAATTAAAATGAATAGAATAAACATTTATTTTTTTAAAACATAGTTTTTTTAATCAGTACTTATAAATGTAATTTTCATTTTAGTGTGAACTCTGAAAATGCAATCTGATGAACAATGTTTACTGTATTGTGTTCTTAAAAACAATAGAAATGTTGTACTTTTATTGATTAATAGTCAGTCATATGCAACTCAACAGGGTTTTTACATTTATATGAAATGTGTTACTTGATTTCAAATGAATGTTCATGGAAATAGTTTAAAAATAATTTGGTCACACTTTTATTTTAAGGTACAATTCTCGCTATTAATGCTCCATTGACTTATGCATCAATAAACTCCTAATTTGCATGCTTATTAGTAGTCCTTAAAGGATTAGGGATGTAGAAATCAATCTCATGCAGAATATGTACTTTATAAGTACATTTAACTTAATAATAGACATGTAGGCCAAGTTAAACTAAACTAAGCTAAACTGAACTAAACTAAACTAAGCTAAGCTAAGCTAAACTAACCTAAGTTAAACTAAACTAAACTAAACAACTTAATTAAAGTGCCATGAAGAATTCTGCTGAATGCCAAGAAAATATTTCCCATTTTTTGACAGGCAACTAATAAGTAGCCAATAATAAAAATTATCAAAAAAAAAGTATAAAATATAAGCATAAAATATAAAGTGTGTGTGTGTATATATACATACAATAAAAATTCATTCGAACTACTAATAAAAATTACAGTAAATGATATTAAAATAAAACTGCTCCTCACGAGAATTTATTTGAGGAAACATAACACTAATACTGTAAAATATAACAAAACATATTAATTAATAACATTCATTCATTCATTTTCACTTCGGCTTAGTCCCTTAGCCCCTTATCAGGGGTCCCCATGGCGGAATGAACCACCAACTTATCCAGTTTTACGCAGCACATGCCCTTCTAGCCGCAATCCAGCACTGGGAAACATCTATCACTCTCGCATTCACAGACATACTGTACACTATGACCAATTTAGCTTATTTAATTCACATATAGCACATGTCTTTGGACTGTGGGGGAAACCCACACGAACATGGGGAGAACATGCAAACTCCACACAGAAACGCCAACTGACTCAGCCGGAGCTCAAACCAGAGACCTTCTTGCTGTGAGGTGATAGTGCTAACCACTGAGCCACGCCACCGCTTTTAACTGTAACATAAATAACTAAAATATATCAGTGTAATATGGATTTTATGAACAGAAGTGTCATACTTAGAGTTTTGGTGTTATTGAGCTAGTTTTCCTGTGAAAACCTGCCAAACAGATTGATCTAGTCTGATCTAATTTCCCTATTTCAAACTACATGAAACCGCTCATACAGTTTTGATTTGACACAAAATGTGTGCTGAGTCAGTTTATTAACAATACACCTAATTTAAATGAAGTCATTTAATCAGCTCAATGTACTGTAAGTGCTGACCAATTTAGTTCTAATTACAACGCAATGACATTTAAATGCCTAATCCATTTATAAATCGTGTATTTTGTTAAAATATGTGGCAAATGTCATCATTAAAAGCCTCATTAAGGGTACGGGCAACTCTGCGTTTGTTACATAAATGAATACCCACACATTCAATGACCCCAAATGTCCCTGTTGTGTAAATATTAATGTGCACTTACAGTAAAGTTTCAGTTTTGCCTTGATATCAGTGTGTCATTGACTGGATCTGTCCAAAGTGAGTCAGAGCAGCTGAAAACAGGACGTCCAGAATGGGCGTCTCCGGCAGGATGAGGAAGAGGCCCGCAGGTGAGATGAGTAAAAACCATTTCCAGGAAAAACTGTGGAAAAGAGCACAAGCAGAGGATGCAGCACGTTTAGGGGCCAACTTTTAGATTCTGTCACAGTTCAGTTCAAGCATACACTTTCCAGCCTCTATTCCTTAAGGGATAATTCACTCAAAAACGACAAAGAACTGGGGCAACACAGTGGCTCAGTGGTTAGCACTGTCGCCTCACAGAAAGAAGGTCGCTGGTTTGAGTCCCGGGTGGGCCAGTTGGCATTTCTGTATGGAGTTTGCAAGTTCTCCCCATGTTCTTTCCTCCGGGTGCTCCGGTTTCAACCACAGTCCTAAAACATACAGCATACTGTAGGTGAAATGAATAAACTAAATTGGCTGTAGTGTATGTGTGTGAATGAGTGTGTATGGATGTTTCCCAGTACTGGGTTGCAGCTGAAAGGGCATCCGCTGTGTAAAACATATGCTGGATAAGTTGGTGGTTCATTCCGCTGTGGTGACCCCTGATGAATAGAGGGACTAAGCTGAAGGAAAATGAATGACAAAAAACTCAAACATGTTTAAAACAACTAAATGGTGAGTAAATTATTTTTTTAATTTTGGGTTTGAGAATCTTTGCTCTGAATGTTTGAAACCAATAAGGTTCACCCAAAAATGAAAATTAATTCACTATTTACTCACCCAAATGCAGAGGAAGGAAGGAAGGAAGGGAGGAAAAAAGTTACATTGTTTCATTTTATACAATGAATGTTGTCATTATGATTAATATGTTCTAAAACAACCCTAAAATTATTTTGTAGCATGGTGCTATAATGTTTAGCATTCGGCCTGTTTTACCATGTGCAGTGGCTAACATTTAAAACATCACTGCCATTTAACATATTGAATTTCATCAATAAAGAGATTTAGCATTTTTCTAGCATGAATTATTATGCGTTGTAATTAGGGTGAGATGTTTCTAACTCATAGCATATTAGCATGTTTTAACACAATGTTAGCATGTATGATGCTGCCAGCATTTTGAGCATGAGCAACACATTGTAGCTTGTGTCTTGAAAGTTTTTAGATGCTAACATTAACAACATAGCTACTATGTAAGCTGCTCGCATGTTGCTAAAACACATTATGAACTTGTAAATCATGGGTTTTACATATTTTTAGCATATTGCTAGCATGTTCAACACATTATCAACTTTTTATCAACGTTTTTAAACATTGTAACATGCTTTAGCACACTGTTAACATGTGCTTGTTACTGAGCCTTGTTAATGATAGAAATTGACCCACACAAGTTTGGGGTCTAAATATTTTACGTTGTAGATGTTTTATTGTTTATTATTATTTTTTTAGTAGTAGTAATAGTTTATTAAATTAGCCTGTTAGCTAGAAATTATAGCACACACACGAGTTTGGTGGCCGGTTTGAAATGGATGAAATGGCGTTTAGAAATTTGGTCGAAGAAGATGATTAAATAGCAGACCACTATTTTCTCATAACAAAACAAAGAAAACATATTTTGCTGGATATTAACAACAACCAAAACTCATATGAAAACAATGCGATTTTGCAAACTAGCCTATAGAACAAAATAGTTGCAAACCGCAAGAGATGAATAAAAGTAAGAAAGAAAAAAAAAACATTTACATAATTTATTGGGTATGGAATATCTGAATAACTGAATTTGGGTCATAGATGTAGATCATATGCAAAACCAAACCACCAGCTTACAGTCGGATCGAGCCCAGAGTCAGATCTTCTCCTGGCAGTGCTTTCTGAGGTCTCTGTCCTCCGTGGCAGACAGAACAGCGGTTTCTTCATTTTCTCAGCGGGACCACAAGAGGTTCATATAATAACGAAGTAAAACGAGTACAGTATCAAAAACCACATTCTGCCATTGGAACGGACCACTGGACCTCAAATGACAACATCGACTGACCTCTTGTGGGGATCTGTGTATTAGCCACAACATTATACATCAGATGAAAAATTCAAATCTTGCGCAATTAATTATTAATAGATTTTTATTTATCTTAATGTATAATGCAGGACATTTTTACATGAAATAGTTCTTATTTAATAATTAAATAATTCTTATTTAAGTTCAATATTAATATGTACTAGAGCAACTGGGATAATTGTCTGGGATATGAACAGTTAAAAACTTCATGGTGAAAAGATCTCAACCATGGTCTTAAGTTTACCAACAGCTCCCTCTTCTGGTTTTAAATGCCAATGCAGCTCTCAACAGAAACCATTCAAACCTTTCTGTCTGGTCAAGGCGTGGGAAGCAGAACTCAAATTTTGGCTAGGAAAGATTGCATTTTAAAACTTATATTTTATTCAGCAAGGATCCAATTTGTCTATGGTTAAACGAAGGCTGTCAATTTAGTCATCAATACAGCAGTGGAAAAACAAGTCACAAATATCAAGCAGCTGTTGAGAAGAAGTTGAATGGTTTTCATTTTAAGAGTTTTACATTATTGTTGTTTTAATGTATTTCGAGCATGGGAAACAAAAACTTTAAAAAGGCGGTGGGGGAGGGTCCAACTGACCTTATGTGCAATACATAGCAATACTGTACATTGCTGCTGTGTAAACAAACTATTAGATTCTTTATAGATCTACATTCTGATTTAGCTTGACAGGTATTTAATTCCTTTGCTCTCATTTTCCCACCAGTTGTTTGTTGCTATGGTTACAGCTTATGTTCACCTGCACCTCATCATTCCCCCTTGTGTATTTAAGTCCTGATAGTAACTGCTTCTCAACTTACCATGTGCATGAAAAGTTATTTCAGTGAAATGGTGGGGTGTCTGAAAGTGTAATACTTAGTTTATAAAAAGTCCCAAACATTCACTTAGTTGCTCAAACATGAAATCAGATGAAGATTAAATTTCAATAAGCAATGTAGCAAACCCCATGCGCATTTATTTCAATTCAATTCAAGTTTATTTATATAGCGCTTTTTACAATATAGATTGTGTCAAAGCAGCTTAACAAGTTCAAGTAAAGTCCAGGTTTTAGAGTTTAGTTCAGTTCAGTTCAGTTCAGTTCAGTTCAGTTCAGTTCAGTGTGGCTTAAGTTTCACTGCTGAAAGTTCAAACACTGAAGAGCAAATCCACCGAAGCGCAGCTCCACAAGTCCCGATCCGAGCAGGCCAGTGGCAACAGTAGCGAGGAAAAAACTTCACCAGTTGACGAAGTGAAGGAAAAAAAACCTCGAGAGAAACCAGGCTATGTTAGGCACGGTCATTTTCTTCTGGCCAAGCTTCCTATGTGGAGCTGCAGTCTAGGCTCCGGCTGGAGAAGCTTTATACAAATACAGTAGATAGAAAAAGAACAAGGCAGATCTTAAAAGCAGTGAGTATAGAATGACATAACATTCATTCATTCATTCATTTTCATTTCGGCTTAGTCCCTTTATTAGTCTGGGGTCGCCACAGCGGAATGAACCGCCAACTTATCCAGCATATGTTTCACGCAGCGGATGCCCTTCCAGCTGCAACCCATCTCTGGGAAACATCCATACACACCCATTCACACTCATACACTACGGACAATTTAGCTTACCCAATTCACCTATACTGCATGTCTTTGGACTTGTGGGGAAAACCGGAGCACCCGGAGGAAACCCACGCCAACACAGGGAGAACATGCAAACTCCACACAGAAACACCAACTGGCGAGGCTTGAACCAGCGACCAACGACCTTCTTGCTGTGAGGCGAACGTGCTACCCACTGCGCCACTGTGAGGCCTAATGACATAACAGTTCACTAGAAATAATCAAAATTCACATTAACTGTGCAATTGGACAGTTGCATACCTCACCTCAGAGGTCATCTCCTAGAGGTATGGAGTTCTGGTCCAAATCTTTGACAAGTGCCTTGGACATAGTTTCATGTTCTGTATTAGAAGCCTTGGGTCTCAGGCAGTTCAAAATTTAAACAAGTCCAGTGGAAGCAATGGTTTACAATGAATTAATAACAGCTAAGAATACCTAAAGAGTTATAAATTTACTGTAAACCACACCTTCACTGAGCTTATTGCTTTTATAAAGCGGTTATCCCATATACATAGCAAAGTTTAACAAAATAAAAAAAGCAAATAACATTTTTTCTTTGGCTCAGAACTTATAGATGGTTGCCAAAAAACAGACACAGGTAGAGTGTTTTACAACACCTTCAAATGCGCCTCGACCAATCAGAATCAAGGGATGGAACTATAATTTTCATAAAATGTGCTTTTCCCAAATGGACCCAATAAAGTTACAGGAATTGAATGAGTTTAAAGTGACTTGTTGACATTTCAGCACAAATACAAATTAGCCACAGAATAAAATAAAAAAAGTTTCTAAAATGTCATGAGGTTGTGTTGGCATGTCAGGGTCGAGTAAGACTTGATTAGGGTTTTGTACAGACAACAAACACTGTTACAAGTAATGATACATTATTTACATTACACAAAGTCCATTAATATCAAGATTTGTATAAACTAGGATGCATCCCATGTCAGCTTTTTGCCTGTTTTTGTGTATTTCACAAGGTGGATCATCATCTTTAGTTTTAAAGAATATTAAAGAATATTACTGACAAGAGAACTGCATCTCATTGTCAACTTGCTTAAATGCATGTGACGATTACAATGTACTTTTTAATAAAAGCTAAATAAACATATAGGGGATTTTTTCCCCCTCTTATGGTGACAAAGAATAAAACACATCCATTCACTCACAGACCACAATGGAAAGGTTATGGTGTCAAAGTTTTCTTTTAATTCAACTCTTTACTATTGCATAGACATGTTTGTACTAAAGCTGATAAAACTCACTACATAAACATGGCTTCCAAGTTAAACAGAAAATCTTAGAAAGAAATGTACAAAAAAGACCTTCATCTTCACTTTACCTCGGAAATACAAAATTATCCCAATTTTGGTACATTTTCAGATTTAAAATAAAAAGTAGCTTTCGAGATCTAAACTAGAGTTCTACAGACAACATCTTAACAAAATACAAAGGAGACTTATTCAGTCTTGAAATGTGGAAAAAACAATTATAAACTAAAAAGGTCTTCTAGGTCTATCGCTTTAACATCTGGCTGTTGAGAAATGAAACCTTACACATTTCTGAAAGCTATAAAGTGTTTGAAAATGCCTTACAGACAGCATCTAGATTGTTTCTTTGTCCTCCCGTCTCACGTGAAGCTTTTGTTCTGAATATACACCACAGACAACACCAGACAACAGCCATACAACATTTACATCAGCTTCACATGAAATAATAAAACCAAAATGCTCAAACATTAAAAAAACAAAACAAAGATACTTAAAAGCCTCACACGACTTCAGACCTGCTTTGGTTGAGCTAAAAATGGGTCAGAAACAGGAAGACAGATGTCAGATGTGAAGATTTCTCTCAGGCTACAGCTGGAGCCAGTCAGCAAGATGTGTATCTAAAGCCTGTTCTGAACACATTTGAACAGCTGTTTCAGCCAGCAGAAGGAATTGTGGGATGCGAACCCAACCTAAATGCAGATACACACCCTGACTCATATGTAAACCACAAGAAACGCTATGCTGGCCTTAAGTCTCGTCCTCTGCCCTAGCATTCGCCAACCGCAGGCATCCTTACCCGAACCACACCTGCTCCACCCTGACTAATAACACACGCAGAGAGCCATCATTAAGTGCCGCTATAAGAAGAATGTAGTTATTCACCAAGAACAAACCTGACTGAAGTATCTCAATCATATTGATATAGACATAACCAAACTGAAAGTATACAATTCTCATAGAAAATTAACAAATATTAGGGTAAATGAAAGTGTTGATTTTCCCCTTGGTTTTAATAAAAAGAAATATTTTAAAAGTAGCTCCCTTATCAAACTCTCTATTCACTAAAGTGCTCTCTTCGATTCAACTAACAACGAAAATCGTAAACGCAACAGTCAAGTACAATCTATATATAGGATTTAAATGGACACTCCACTTTTTTTGGAACTCATTTTACAGCTCTTTCTGGAGTTGAGTTTTACCATTTTTTAATCCATTCAGCTGATTTTGGGGTCTGGTGGGATCACTTTTAGCTTAGCTTAGCATACATCATTGAATCGAATTAGACCATTAGCATCTTGGACAAGAATTAAAAAAAAAAGTGTAGATAATTTTACCATCTTCTGTAGTAACATCGTGTACTAAGGCTGACAGAAAATAAAAATAAAAAGTTGCTATTTTCTTAGTCGATATGTCTAGGAATAATACTCTCATTACAGCATAATAATCAAATAACTAGGTAACAACGCTGCATAGTATGCATGGTATGGCAGCAAAGTTCCTTAATTATTACGGCAAAATGACAGCGTAGTTCCTAGCCATATCGGCCTAGAAAATACCAACTTGTAAATTTCTGCTGATCTTTTTACACAACGTAACTACCGAAGAGCCACTTTAAATAGGAAAATTCTTTGAGCGAGATGCTAATGGTCCAATCCGATTCAATGATTTATGCTAAGCTAAGCTAAAAGTGCTCCTGCCAAACCCAGAAACTGACTGAATGGATGCAAAGGTTTAACTCTAGGGAGGATGTAAAATGAGCTTATTTCCAAAAAAAGTGGTGTGTTCCTTTAAAAGAAGAAGAGCACAGTTATAAAATGTTGATGTTGTCAGGGTGATGATTGGATTGTTTGTTGGAATAATGTGTGTGTGTGTGTGTGTGTGTGTGTGTGTGTGTGTGTGTGTGTGTGTGTGTGTGTGGTGTGTGTGTGGTGTGTGTGTGGTGTGTGTGTGTGTGTGTGTGTGTGTGTGTGTGTGTGTGTGTGTGTGTGTGTGTCTGGTCCGCTTTGTTCCAGTTGCTGTGCTGGTGTGGAGAGGCTGTAACACTGCTGTTTGTGCTGTGATGGGGGTTTGCGCTCAGTATTTGGGGACTTTGGTGTAATCCTCTTGTTGGACACTCTTGCAGAGGCACATGGACAGGATCATCCCTAAAAGCTGAAGTAAGCAGAGTAGACAGTGAGCACAATCTGCTCCCCCCACTTCACATATTCAAAAGCTACCACACTACTGGGCCTTTTGATGTATTTATATAAAGCTGATTACAATTACTAAAAACTAACACAGGGTTGAACTTTATTTTATGGTGTCCTTGCTACAGCGACTATACAGTATTAAGTAATAATAATTAATATGTGGTTAGGATTAGTGTTAGCTGTATGTAATTTTTATTAGTATAGTAAGTAGATGGAACAAGTGTAACAAGGACACAGTAAAATAGTTACCAAACGTTTTTAACAAAATGTTTATTTATAGTTATTGAAACAATATTTCCAGTACATTTCAAACGTACTTAAGAAATATTAAGATTTGATCAGATAATAATTAATAAATATAAACATCTTATTTCCTAAATTATATATAAAAAAATGATACACAAAAATTTAAGATTTTTAAAAAATGTTTAAAATTAGGATGAAGATATTAGTTAACAATTATACAATTACAAATATTTAGATTTTACATGATTGATCAGATATTAGATACTGTAATTATATAAAAAAATATTAAATGCTTACTAAATATAAATTTTATATAATTAAATAAAAACTTGATTTTGTAAAAAAAAAAAAATTCAGTAAATTGCATGCAAATATTTAGATTTCACTAGCTTGGTCAGGTATTAGTTAAATAATAAAATATTAAGTGGCAAATAAATACAAATTCAGTAATGTAACAATATAATATAATAAGTTATATAATAATAATAATAATAATAATAATAATAATAATAATAATAATAATAATAATAATAATAAAATAGATACTTTTGACTCATTTTTACTTTCGCACCAAATGATTATGCAAAAATATTTTTTTTTCACTCTATTTAAAAGTTAGTTACCTTTTTTTAATGTAATGAGCAAATGATTTTTAAACGTATGCAAGAAGCACTGATGGTAGGCCTGTCACAATATCTATGTTTTGTTGTATGATATAATGCATCAAAATATATTGCGATAAACGAAAGACCAATTTATGCCACTCATTATATAATGCCTGAATGACAATACAATATCATCACAATGCAAGTACACTCTTGCAAAGAACACATCATATTTTATTATTAAGAATACTTCATTTAATTATAGTAATTTTAACAATTTAATACTTGGGTATTGGAATCAGAATGTAAATACTTATTTAATAAACAAATAAATAACAATAAATGTAATTTAATATGGCTCCCACATGAAAATATACTATAGTAATTTTAAACTAATTTAACCATACTGACACTGACACCTTCAATATTGATAGAGAGGTTGCACAATCAGCTAAATTGTTGATAGAATTGGTTATGTATCGCATCAACAAAAATTATTGATATCATGTCCATGTGTTGTGCGATAAGTCAATATATTGATTATTGTGACAGGCCTAACTGATGGGGCACCTTAGTCCACAGTATTTGTGAAATGTCCCAAAAATAACAGAAATGAAGGACAGCACACCAGCACAGACATGAACAACATATCGATGTGTGCCTGGATTCAAGAACTGAACATGCATTTTACAACATTTGCTTTCTAGATTTACCTCGATCACTGCTATTCCAACACAGACTCCCAGAATAACTCCACAGTTCCTTAGGATCCAGTCCTCCAAACTATATATACAGCCCTGGAAACAAGGAATGAAGAGAAATGAAAAAGCAGAACAAATGGGGAGAAAACTGAAAGAAGATATGCAGGGTTTGGAAATATGCCTGAACAGAACAGAGCTCTCCAAAGATAACATCGATAGAGACAAACATGAACAAGCCAAACTCAAACGAGCAGAAAGAAAGCCAAAGTCAGTGGATTAATTTACAGGAAACTGCATCTTGATTTATAGTAAAAGCTTTATTTTCTTATTTCAAACTATTGATATATGGCAGTATTTAATACAGTGTATTAAAGTGATATAGCATAACTGGAAAGAATTGCAAATCGCCCTTTAAATTTAGTTGGTTTGGTCTACAAGCAATATGCAAATATGCTAATATATAGGTTTGGTGCTGCGTTTGGGATGTACTGAGCAGAAACAGCACCCGAGTTGAAGCTTAAATTGAGGACTGAATTGGAGTGAATGGGTGGCAGGCAGAGAATAACTGATATCCAGTCCATGAAGGAAATCCATATGTTGTACTAAAAGCAATTAGAAGGAAGGGGAGAATGCAGGACAGATTAAGGACAGACTAACATAAACGCCAGGTTTGAGAGTTTGTGGCATGCCAGCTTTTTCATCACAAGCAAATTTCTATGGTAAATGATATTGGGTTTATATAT
>CAIGQW010052771.1:5150311-5163630 GCA_903798125.1 Danio choprae
ATTAATAAAGGGACTAAGCCGAAATGAAAATGAATGAATGAATAATAGGTGACGTGGTTGCCCAGTGGTTAGCACAATCGCCTCACAGCAAGAAGGTCACTGGTTCGAGCCTCGGCTGGTTCTGTTGGCATTTCTGTGTGGAGTTTGCATGTTCTCCCTGTGTTCGCGTGGTTTTCCTCCGGGTGCTCCAGTTTCCCCCACAAGTCCAAAGACATGCGCTATAGGTGAATTGGGTAAGCTAAATTGTCCGTAGTGTATGTGTGTGAATGAGTGTGTATGGATGTTTCCCAGTGATGGGTTGCGGCTGGAATGGCATCCGCTGCATAAAACATATGCTGGATAAGTTGGCGGTTCATTTCGCTGTGGCCACCCCAGATGAATAAAGGGACTAAGCCAAAAAGAAAATGAATGAATAAATATAATATAATACCATTGTTTAATTTGCTGAAATCCACAAGAGCTTGTTTTCAATAGGCTAGTCAACAATACAAAACAAAAACACAGAACCAAACCAAACAACTGGTCTCAATGTACTCTCCATTATCAACTCACCAATCCAAGCAGGCAGCGGATCTCATAAATGGCACCAATGCAACCCAGGAATCCTATGAGCATAGATAGAGATCCAATCCCAATCAAGATGTAGGCTCCAACTTTCAGCGATGTAGAAGAATCTTCTGCATGAACAATATAAAAAGACAAAACACCAGTCACAATCTCTGACACTGGCAAAAAGGATTTAGAAAAATACAATTGACAAACTAACAAGACATACTGTATAGAGTTTGAAAATCAATACAATTTCACGCATAATCCACCATTATTGTCTTTTTGGTGATTATTATTTATTATTTGATATAACACCATAAATGCAATAATTAAAATCCCAATAGCAAGAAAATTAAACAAGCTAAAGTTCAGACAGGGTTGCTGCAGATGTGGGTGTTGCTGCTACGAGCAGCTTAAATTGAAACTGAGGTTTAGAAGCTGGTGGTGGTGAGGGTGGGGGTATACGACACTTTTTCAGGCCTCGTTCATTTGCTTTAGGCTCTGCGACTCAATGCAGACTCTTCAGATGTATGAATGCATGCATCTAAAAATAAAACGTCTAACTATATAGGTGTCTGTGCAGTAAGAAAAATAATCCCCATCATTCATTCACTTCCTTGATTTTCAGTAAAAGACACAGGTGTTATTGTGACCTAGAAGCATATATATATATATATATATATATAATTATTATTTAACACAGCAAAGGAACACAAATTTTTAACATGTTTGTAATAATTATCTTATCAACGATGCATCGTGGGAGAATTTCTCACTTGTCTGCACCGTATCTGGTCTACAATTTTGTTTAATCTTTTGTTTACAAAGTTGTGTGCATCTCTGATTATTTTAATAGTATAAGAAGAGCATGCATGTTTTTAGTCTTTTTGCGATAATATTTCCGATAATATTTTTTTTTTTTTGCAAATTATACTGCATTTTTCTAGGCACAACCAAATAAACTAATTTTAGGATCCAACCCAGGTCAAATCAAGTACTGTTGTGATGAAACAAAAGGGGCTTTTTTAGGTAGGGCCTTTCGCACCGAGTAGTGAGGAATTAACCATATGGGCTGTCCCACCAAGAACTACATTTTCCCCTATGAACACTGCAAAAAATTCTCTTACATAGATGTTATGTCTTGTTTCTAGTCCAAATATCTAAAGATTCTTAAATCAAGAAGAATTTTCTAGACAAGCAAAACATATTGTCGTGCCAATACTCCTTGTTTTAAGAAATAACATGCCACAATTAAGTGAGTTTTTTCTTAAAACAAGCAAAATAATCTGCCAATGGGGTAAGGAAGATAATCTTATGTCAAAAGGAAAAACAAGATTAATTTGCTTACCCCATTGGCAGATTATTTTGCTTGTTTTAAGGAAAAACTCACTTAATATCGTCTTGTTTTCAGAAGTAATATGCCAATATGTTATGCTTGCCTAGAAAATGCTTCTTGATATAAGAATTATTAGACATTTGGACTAGAAAGAAGACATAAATCTAAGTAAGAAAAGCATTTTTTGCAGTGAAGTGACAAAACATCACCAACATCGTTCAAGCATTCCACATTGTCAATAGGTGGGGATGGAGGTGCCGTGATCAGACTTGTGTTATGTTGAATGCTGTGGGTTTTGTGATAATGGAGAAGGAATGTAGATGTACAAGTTCTGTGACTATAGGAGTAAAAAGGAGGGCTAAGAGACAGTATTTCATGCAACAAAATCAAGGGCTATATATACGGTTTCATTGAGGCTGAGAAAAGAACAAAACTGCAAAGCAGTTATAGAACTGGAAAGTAGGCAGTTATAGAACTAGAACCTTAGAGAACTAAATGATCCTCTCAGGCCATTTTCATGGTTTTATTAGAGGCTTTCGCACCAGAATAGTTTACAGTTCGCAGAACAACTGATGGAAGTACCCACTTTTTGGCACACCATAGGAACTGGAAACAAATTTAGCTGTGTACTGTAGGTACAACTGGTTTGTGACAGCATGTATTTGACCAATCAATGTACAGTTCTGCCATTAGTGGTTTCATTTTAGGTTGGGTTAGACCCTTAGTGCCCCTAAAAGGCATTAATATTAATGAATCTATACCCAGCCTCATTTGTTTGTATACTTTCTCTTTCCCCTTTTCTTTCCTGGTTAAATTCATTAGCATATTTATTAAACGTTTAAGTATTAATTACACCTCCTAATTTCAATTTTCAGAACACTAAAACTATGAGGTTATGTTGCCCTTGTATGACCCTAAAAGCAAAAAAGTGGCAAAACATCATAACGTGTCAGATAACTATTTTGTTTTATAAACTGAATATAATAAATGACCCGCAGATTGCCTCTCAACTCGAGCACGAATTCTGCGTCACATTTCTAAACATATGCTTCCCGTCTAGTGAATAACATCTGTCTGAGGTAAATCTGAAGTTTCCACGACCTCAGCTCAGTGTTTGCTCTTAGTTGCTGTGATGTTCTTAAGGTAATATGGCAAACATCCATGTACTGTACATCTGCAAAAATTCAGTTCCAACAGCCCCGGCAGTGGTTTCTACTGGAAAAATAATACTGGAAGGGATACAATTTAATACAATCAGCCAAAACCATTTGCTCTCAATGAAAGTCAGACTCAAAGTATTATCCATTAATCCATTTTCACAGTGTCTCAACATAAATTCTGTGTACAGTTATTGCAGTTTATACAGGGCTTTGAGGCACTAGTGATGTCCTGCGAGAGACTAGTGATATCCGTGAGGTACTACTGTTCTCTGTATGAGACTAGTGATGTCTGTCAGAGACTAGTGAAGTCTTGTCAGAGACTAGATATCTGTGCAGACTAGTGAGGTCCTGTGAGAGACTAGTGAAGTCCTGTTTGTCCTGTGAGAGACTAGTGTAGTCTAAGATAGACTAGAAGTCATGTGTGTAACAAGTGAAGTCCTGTCTGTCCTGTGAGAGACTAGTAATGTCTGTGAGAGACTAGTGGGGTCCTGTGAGAGACAAGTGAAGTCCTATGAGAGACTAGTGATGTCTGTGAGAGACTAGTGATGTCTGTGAGAGACTAGTGAAGTCCTGCCTGTCTTGTGAGAGACTAGTGAAGTCCTGTCTGTCCTGTGGGAGACTAGTGAAGTCTAAGAGAGACTAGAAGTCATGTGTGTAACAAGTGAAGTCCTGTCTGTCCTGTGAGACTAGTAATGTCTGTGAGAGACTAGTGGGGTCCTTTGAGAGACTAGTGAAGTCCTGTGAGAGACTAGTGAAGTCCTGTCTGTCCTGCGAGAGACAGATTCCCCTTTAAAACAAAATCTGAACTGTGTTTTTATATGTGGTAATCTTAGAATAAGTCAAATAGTTGATTTCGGGCTGCTGAATTTTCAGCAAAATAATTCAACAGCACATTGCAACTGTTAGCCTTAAAAATGCCTTTACTGTCCTCACAAATTAATGCAGCAATTATGTTTTGTTCAAAGAGGGATACAATTTTATAATTTCAGCCAAAAGCATTCTGCAAACTTCTAGTCACATTTTATATTCAAACTAAACAAAGAATTCTTTCTTTTTATTTAAATGCAGCAGCAACTATAGTAAAACTGCACATAGCTAAACAAACCAGCCTGTGGCTTGTTTAGCTAACCAAACGCCATCTCAAGCTGTAACATGTTTTGAGTTCTCAGGTATACAATTGCTGCATAACTCCATTGCACAAATCAATGTGCCATTTGAAAAGGAAACAAAACTTTTAGGCAAGGAATAGGAATGAGAACAAAAGAATGTAGATAATGAAACAATTCCCAAGACTCTTTTATAGCCATTCAGTTGTGTGGAAGTCTATAAAAAACACACAACCAGGGAGGAAGGGAAGAAAATACAAGCAAGATCAGAGAACACACCTTCCCGTGATTTTCATGCTCAACGGGGCCCTAAACCACAGACTCACAAAATCAACAAACAAACTCCTTGTGCAACACAGTGTGAAAGGAGGACCATTACAGTAAAAGAGTCAAACTGGATCTTGTGTCAGCAAAAAGCAAGGTCAGAGTTTACAATCCCCAAGTACGAGGATATTCTAAGATATTCCCTGCTATCTCCAGAGGAAAATCGCAAATAGAAAAACAATATGTTTCCAAAAATGGTCACCATAGACTCCACTGTTGCGACATGTGGAGATGCTGGAACAGACAAACAAGGGACAGATGTAAAATATGAGGTGAGAAGGGAAAGCATGATGATATGACCAGCTTGCCAAACAATTTTTGAAGCCTTTCAGCTTCACATAAATATTCCCCTTCAGTAATTTGTTTAACCGAGCCTGAGCTATATATAGGCTTCACTAAACCTCTACGATCTTGACTGAGGGAATTGGTTTTGTGGCTTGGTCGAACGAAAATATTGAAGTTTAATGTTTGCTTTTAAATACTGGACTTCATTCAATTCAGCAGTGTGTGAAAAAGACAAAAATAATAAGAGTTCACCCAAAAATGAGACTTCAGTCATCCTCTAGTCACACTAGTGTTTTTGTAAATCACTATTATAGGAGCCAAAAAAAGATATTTAAAAAAATATTAGTAAGCAAACACATAACAACTGATTTTCATTGTTTGGGAAAATTATTTATGCAATTTTGTGTAAGTAAATGACAGAAGAAGTGTCATTTTGGAGGTGCAATTTCCCTTTAAAAATGGAGCAAAGTTTTGTTAAAATGATAAATCTGTTCGATGCATTAATAATACATTTCATGCTAGTTTTCCATCTTTATTTTTCTGTTCCACTCTTTTTCAGAGTCTTCTTGGCTTTGGCAGTCCAGACTGTATGACTTTCTGTAAATCACCATTGGCGTTTGTATCTCGTGTATTTAATTTCTCTCTTCCCTTATTTTGCAATTTTGTTCTCTGTTTAAATCTTCTCTGACGACTGTGAGATGGTTTACCTAACATCTGTGCGTGTGTGAGTGTGTGTGTGCATAAACACAAAAAGCCCAGCGTAGGAGGGGGTTTGTGGAAAACTTGATTAATGGACAAAAAAAGAAAACTCCCCAAGCCAAGTGTATGAACAGCAGCTGCTTTTACTGTGCATTCCCATCTATATGAGATTAACACTAGTTTAAACCCAAGAGTGGAGACAGAAAAATGAGGATCCAGCAACATATGGCTATGTTGGACATTATGAAATATTAATAAATAAAAAAATTATTTGATGAGAAAAAAAAATAAAAATCTCTCTAGATAGACAGACAGACATACAGATAGATAAATGGCTAGAATATTTATCAATAATGTATATTATATACGTTCTGACTCACCTGACTCTTTTTTTTTTAATTATTATCCTTCTGTGAAAGAATGAGTATTGATATAATGCGAGTAAATGATTCTTTCATTTTAACTTTAGGTGAACACACCTTTCCATGTTTTTGAAAAATATTTTCTCATGCTCTCCAAGGCTTATTTGATCAAAATACAGTAAAGACAGCAATGTCATGTAAAAAATTACATTTAAAGTAAATAAAGTTTCTAGTTGTACATTTTCCATCTGATGGCAAAGCTCCCGTGCATCACATGATCTATCAGAAATCATCCAAATATAGCATTTCTTTTTAGAATCAATGTTGAAACAGCTTTGTCATGTGTTATGTCTTTTTGATAGATGTTTTTCACAATTATTTGATTAATATACAGTTCAGGAGAAGAGACATTATTCAAAAAAATAAATCTTTTGTAATATAACAATATCTCTTCTATACTCTGACTTGATCAAATCAATGATTTCATTATGGGGAAAAATATGACTAATACTAATACTACTACCAGGGATGGGCAAAAATACATTGAAATGTATTTTAAAATAAAATACCAAATACCTCAGTTTTACACGTATTAAAATAAACTACAAAATACAGCAGCCACAAATGTCAAAATAAAATACTGTATTTTGAAAATACTACAAAATACTTTTACAAGGGAGTCATTTACAAAATGTCTTCGCAAACCTTCCATCAATAGGCATATTTGATCAATCCCTTCATCATTAAACTGACTTTCTCTTTCATTTTAGCATACATTTTGTACAAATTTCATACAGAAAGTCCTGTCTTGAAGATGATCCCTTTAATCACTGTAAAAACCATGTGCAGATAATGAGTTGGAATAAAGTACTATATCTCTTAATTGTTTCCATCCATTGCGTGGCCAATGAAATTGCTCTTAACAGTCTTATGTTTTAAAAGGGTGATGTATGAAGAGGTTATTTTATTTTTGTCCAATAAATGTAGAATTTTTTGCAATTGAAATCTTCAATTCCTAATGTTAAAACATGATTTCTGTAAACTACTAAAATCGCCAGTTTTAATAATTTCCATAAATCATGTTTTTGCAATCATCCTGCTGCTGTCGTATAGACTGGAGTATTAGTAAATATTTGTGTCTCATATACTGTATTGTGCCATTTTGACATCTCTTCATTAACTATAATTATATTAACACTCAATTGCCACTGTAGGACTTATTTCTATGTAGTTTGTTTTATTTTCTTAGCATCTACACCAGCAATCCATCCAAAAACTACTATTATTTGTGCAGTTTACTCATTCTTCCAAGATTCTTTCAGTTTTTCTTTAACTAGAAGAGTCAGTTTACCCTCTTTATGAACACTAGTACACAAACTTTAAGTGTTTTATATTTCTAAACTTCTTCTGCATTTCCACATGCAGCACTGAGACTGAGAATGATTATGTGCTGAAGGCTTCACATCCTGTTCTTAAGGACTGATATTTTATTCCATCTAATTTCTTAAGCAAAGATGCTGATGCATTGTACACTATACTGCCATTATATATTACTGGTCTTAGCATTGTGCAGTATATTATTGCTACGATCACCAGCGATTCACTCCTGACAGATCGCTGGTGAAATACACATGTCTTGTTTAGAAACTACAAATCCTATTAGGCCATCTCACTAACACACTCAAACACACTCACACACGTTGCTGATCACGGCTGATGAGACACACGCACAACTGAGACTTGTGATTACTGACCATTCAGACTATTTATACACCACACATACACCAGTTTAGCTTGGAGTCTTTGATGTTGATGTACGTTTGCATTTCTTTGTTTTGCCTGTTTGTTTTTGACCTTAGCCTTGTTTATTGTTTGATCCTGTTTGCTGCCTATTTCGACCTTATGCCAGTTTTTTGACCACGTTTTTTGAATTGCCCTTTTTGTACTAGCCACCTCTGTGTGTGCCTGTTTGCCTTAAATATAATCTTATTTTACCTGCACTTGGATCCTTGTCTCTGTTGTTTCTCACGTTGATCCCTGCACGTGACAATTATTTTCAATGATTGTTGACTTGCTCTCAAATCTACCCATGCCATTTGTCTTTTAGTTTCTTTATGTGCGTTGCATGATGTCCATTCATACTCCAAGCATTGAACACCTTCTTAATCAATTTTCTGTTCTGATCTCAAGCCTAGGCAAATAACTGAGAAAGCACCAAAGTATGCATTTTTGGGACGTCATCATGTAGACTTCTTACAAAGTATTTTACAGTATTTTAAAATACAAAAATACAAGACACTAAAGTATTTTGATACAAAATATTAAGCCATTTTCATAAACAATCAAATACAAATTACAAATAGTATTTTGTATTTAAAAAACATATTTTAAATACATGCATCATAAATGCTGACCATCTCTGACTACTACTAATACTAAAAAGAACACTAATAATTATAACATCATCTTAACCTCAAACTGCCTTCACACGCAGTTTATATATAAACTGAATTGACGTGCTTAAATTTACTCTTAAAACTTATGAGAGCAAGTTCCGGTTAGTCTCTATTATTATATGTAAAAAGAACTGCAGGAAACCTAAAACACTTATACAAATGTTAAGAGAAAAAAATAACAAATAATATACATTTTGCATCAGGACAGCACTAGTGTCTCAGAAAACATCTGCTATTTTTGAAAATCCTCAGCTTTTAATATTTGACCAATAGCAGCTAGGATGGAGATGCAGCCTGTTTCAGTGTGACAAACTTTCAAGGACACTATTACATACATCAGGACAGGAAATTACATTACAGCTTTGGTACTTACGCAAAACTGTGAGGAAACTCTGACTATCCAGCCTGACCCACAGTCCAAAGCCCATGATTACAGCTCCAAGAATCTACAGGACAAAAGAAACAGACATGAACATGGGTGTTTTTATCCTCCTTGACCAGTTCAATTCCACACAGCTGATCTTGATTGTAAGATTGAGTAAATCGTGAACACATGGTGCCATCAACATACTCTACTTTCCTGCAGTGTGACAATAGCTACGATGGTAGCAGGATAGTGAAAGTGTCATGGATGAATGTCAAACTCAGGGGGAGTCTTCTTCAGTGTTTGGCGCATCTTCATTGTCGTTCAGTCTGACATTATGACAGCTGAGATCTTACAGTGTGACATAGGAGCCATGTTCGTGCAGTCTGACATGCTACAGTCATTCAAGATTATATATATATATATATATATATATAATAAAAATATTCGCACAGTGTGAGCCAGGCTTTAGGTTTCCGAAATCGCCACTATACGCTTAAATCCAAAACCATGGTGGACATTTTGTGGTGCTCTCAATAAATCCCACAATGCACCACAATAATGAGTGTACAACCAATGTACAATCAAAGGTTAGAGAATACCCATAATCCGCTGTGAGAGTTTGCGAATAGATTCCTGTATCTGACCGCGGGATGGCATCAACAGCCAAATCTTATTGGTGTAAATTTATAAATAATCTATTACTTAATTATTACGTAAATTAACATGTATATACAAATCTGGTATATAAATGTACATGGAAATACTCATTACATAATTATATATTTTTTTTAATCAACCAGCAAAAGCACAAACAAAACCTCATCCCTTAGGGTGCACGCAGAACTTAAATTCCCTCATCTGTTTTCATTCACTCCTTTCATTAAACTATATTAGACTAGAATAGTGACCTAAATAAGCTCCACCTCTCAAACACAGACGAGCCAATGGCAATTGAGTATAAGCTACACAGTGAACTTTAGACAAGTCTAGGTTTCAGTGCCATAGAGAAGCAATGGAAGTTTTGAAGCTTTCAATGGTTTGATGATATGTTACAAAAATGGTAAAATGATGTGCCTGGGGTACCTGTAACACTGATTCCTGGTTTTCTAGCAGATGGGCAATTACATTTATTTTATTCACTTTCCTAAATCTAAACAAAATAATATCCAGGAGATCAACAAGCACTGTATAAATTGATTAAAGGTAAACTGAAGAAACAATGTTTTCAACTCTGCTAACACAAAAGTTATTTATATCGCAATTGTTAGTGTGTAGTAACAGCCTTTGGTAAGTTAAATGGCTTTGGTTTGCTTGATTATGGTTGGTGAAGCTGCTCATCAATGGATCATCCCTTATCAGCGGCATTCATATTAAACTGAACTGAATCAGATTTCAACCAACTAGAACTATGCCAGAATTCGACTACTACTCTGCTAACTGCCTAATGCTAAATATGTCCAATAAACTGAAATATTGACTTTTGATCCTTTTCCTGGTCATCCATGTAAAGCGGATTCGATACGGTCTATTGAATAAAGCACTATATAAATAAATGCGACTAGACTTGACATAGCACCAATGTTAGCTTGTTCACATTAACATTAGTTAAAGTTAATAGCAAAGTTTGATATACGTAAATCAAACACTGTTGATCCTGGATGTTGTTGTCTGTGACAAATGTAACATGGCTTGCTGTAATGTGGCTTGGTTGCTGTCTATGGAGGGTCAGAGAGCTCTCAGATTTCATCTAAAATATCTTTTGTGTTCTAAAGAATAATGAAGGTCTCAGGGGCCTAGAATGACATGAGGACGAGTAACTGATAAAATAATTAGCATTTTAGTGTGAACAAACCCTTAAAATTCCACTTGAATGCTCTTTCACAATAGGTGGTCCTTCTGTAGAATGCATCAAAAAACCTCTTAGGATGGTTTTCAAACCAAACAAAAAGAAACATGGTACGTACACCCTCATGGTACAAACAGAGTTATTCTCATAACACACAGAGATACCGTTCTTGCATCCCCCCACCCCCCATCAAGCTCCCTAACTGAGCCCCCGCACCCCTATCTAGCACTCTCCACAGGACATGAACACAGAACAGAGAGCTAGTCTTTATTCACAGAAATGAAACAAAAATCTGTGTATTGGTCACATGAGCTGGGCTTGATGAAGGATACAGAATCATTTAGCCAATCAGGGAGTGCATGTGCACAGCCACAACCTTGTTTTCAAAAGTCAGTAAATAAAACAGTTTTTCCAAAAGTCTGTTTTCGAGTACACCACATACACTATAAACGCATTTTAACGCATATAAAACATTAATGGCCCAGCAATATGAGAATGTTAGTCAATACTGAAGAGATTGTCCTACACAAATCATTCTGTTAATATGTAACTGCTTATACACAACAGAGCAGCAAAAAAAGAAGATGTGTTTGATGAGGAACTAATGATGTGAAAGAAAACTAACTTGTCACTGACAGGCGGCATCTTCTCAGCCATAGTCACTCAGTGATTCTCCTCAGCCGTAGTAGTGACTGCACAAAAACTCCTCATCTCTCAGATCTTTGCTACTGTTAAATACAGTTGTATATGTGTAGAAATTACCCACGTCTGGGTCAGTATTCACTTGAACACACAATTGACCCTTCGCTAAGCCACACCCAAAAACCGACACACACCAATCATGGCTTAGCAACCGTAGCTACACGCGGGAGGTCGGTCAAGCTTTCGAGCGAGGGAAACAAGCCAAAGCGTTGTGCATATGGATTGTGCAAATCTGATACCCCGTATCCTAAAAGTTTGGATGGGGTGGTGGAATTTTTTTCCCTTTCCAAAACCTAAAACCCAAGGGGATAAATGCCAGCGTGGATCAAGTTGTGTGAGGGGCCGTAAAAGCAGCACTATGTAGTCATATTTCCATCTGTTTCAAGCTACGAATATTTGGATTACATATCATCAAAATAAAACAAACTGAGCACTTGCGTTCAGTATACTTAACCCGCAGTTGTTTTTCAGTAATTTCTAACCATCATGTCCATGTCAGAGCTACAATTCACCGATGTTTTCGTCAGTCTTTTGGAGATTTAGTCATTGGTGACGACATTATAGCGGTTTAGCATCTGCTTTATATTTAGTGTCAGATTACTATTTGCTGGTAGGGAAAATCTATTTGTTCACTTCTGCTATTTATACTTTGATTTGCATTTCAATTTATTTATTTTTTCCACTTAACTGCACATTAGAATAGAAATGGTATAAAAAGCACACAAACATACTGACAGTTATAGGTACTGTATATTGTTATGGGTCAATGATGCTAATATTTGGCACAAATTCATCAATTTCCCTTTTCTAGCTGTTCTTTCCATGAATTAATTATGTAGAAGCAGTGTCCATGAGTGTTTCCTTGTCTGTTAGTAACGCTAGATTTCATTACACAACAATTAGTCTATCAGGCTTTTTGGCAAAAAAAAGAAGAGAAATCACGGTTTAATTTGTTATTATTAGATTATTTTTAAATTTCACCTCTCCTGCTGTACATGAACTAAGCTGTTGAATAATCACATATGAGGCGGCTAGGCTTTAGCTTCAATTTTGATTATATTATTTTCTAATTGGTTGCGTATTATGTCGTGAATATACCCCTGTAATGCATACTGCAGTCCTTTTTTTGTCTGTCTTTCTCAGATATATCACCTGTTCACCAAAAATGACTAATTATATCCCTGGGAATGTCTGACACCGGCGCATACATATTATAATAGACGTACCAGGAACAAAAGCTTGACAGACAGTAACTAAGGAGGGCGTGGCTTAGCGAAGGGTTAATTACAGTATGATTAAAGTGAAAGTTCGGCAGCCTTTATCTATATGCAAGGTTAAATACTATTAACCTAATCGAACCATGGTATTGGTATATCATTACACCCCTAGTTTTCACAGACAGCTGTTATTATAAGACAATTATCAGCTTTTTTTTAGTTTGTCTTGGCGACAGTAAGAAAGGGGGAAGGGCTTACCACCAAGATGTTTTTGAAGACAGACAGAAACGCTCCACAAACTGAATTCTAATGCACTCTGGCCATAAAAGTTCAAAACTAATGGGTCCAAAATGAACTGGATCAGAGAAGTTTAATTTCCTCAGTTTCCTTGTATCAGTCTGGCGTCTGTGGTTTGCTCAACTGAAAGCTGTTCTCTACACTACTGTAGAGGAAGCAGTAAAACACTAGGCCACTGTACAATTAAAAGGCCTTCAAAAGGGTAAATCAGACAGAAACACACAGTTTTCATTAGCCTTTGACCCTTCATATTAAAAGCACAACATGTCATTAAAAAGCACAACAGGCACTCTGATCCCGCAGCTGATTCCTCTTTAGGAGATGATCCTGGTGCTTGCTGGACTTTCTTGGACACCCTAAAGCCTTCTTAACAAGAATTGAACCTCTTTCCTTGAAGTTCTTGATGATCCTATAAATTGTTGATTTAGGTGCAATTTTAGTAGCCACAATATCCTTGCCTGTGAAGCCATTTTTATGCTACACAATGATGGCTGCACGCGTTTCTTTGCAGGTCACCATTGTTAACAATGGAAGAACAAAGATTTCAAGCATCACCCTCCTTTTAACATGTCAAGTCTGCCATTCTAACCCAATCAGCCTGACATAATGATCT